>JAASGP010000241.1:0-26926 GCA_023334275.1 Globisporangium carolinianum | reverse complement strand
GCGATTTGCTATCGATCAACACTGAGTCGAAGAGCGGCAAACGATCGCGTAACATAGGTTGTAGCGACGAGAGCATCACGTACGAGAGGTTGCATCGAATAGCAGAGACTCGACCATCCAACTACAGAGGTCCTCAAGTCCGCATTTTCACGGCATGACCCGGCTCGAAATTCACAAACAACGACAACAGCCGTTGCTGCAACAGCGAGAACACACACGCCGCGCGCAAGCAGCGAGTGCCGACGACACGATCGCGATCGCGCCTCTGCGCGCGAGTCTGAGCAGCACGAGCGTCGTCGAGCAGCCACTTCCTCTCCCCCTCGCCTCGCTTCCCGTCGGTGCGCGCTTGAGCGTGTGCGGAACGGCTGCATCGCCGCTATCGTCGTCATCGCCGCCAGTGACGTCGCCCCGTCCGTTCTTCTGCACACTGCACGCGTCCACACACGCGAGCGTCGCGGCACGGCAGTAGTGCCAGCGGAGATCGAGCGTCTGTAGCGAGCACGACGTCGCGCTGCGCTTGACAGTCGCCGTATATTCACAACTCTCCTCACACTCGCACACACACACACACTCACACACCCGCAGCATGAAGAAAATCTCGCGCAAGAACTTCTCGGGGCTGAGCCACTTTGCAGCCAAGGCCGGCATAGGGTCGTCATCGTCGTCGTCGTCTACAGCAACTGCAACGACGCCGCCGCCGCCTGCACCGTCGTCTGCGCCACTGCCAAGCACGAACAGCGTCGGCAATGGCGGCCATGGCGTCGCACGACGGCTGACGTGGGCCGACAAAGTGCGCGGCAAGCTGCCTGCACTCGGCGAGACCGAGTACGAAGTGCTCTGGGAGCGCGGCGTGCTCGGCGTGATCTTTCTCGAGTCCGAGAAAGACGGCATTCCGTACGTGTCGAAAGCGACCGAGTCGTGCATCTCGCCGCTCGTGCGCGCGGGCGACGTGCTCAAGTTCGTCAACGTCGTGTGCTCGCAGGACCACACGTTCTCCGAGTTCTTCAAGATCCTCGCGACCATGAAGAAGCCCGTGCTGCTGCGCTTTGAGCGCCCCGCGTCGAGCACGACGTCGTCCGACGGCGAAGACAGTCCGCTCGACCAGCGCTCGAGCTCGGCTGTTGGCATGGGCGGCGCTGCTCCAAACGCGAGTATCAAGGTGCTGCGCTCGAACTCGGTGCCGCAGGGCGAGTCGCAGCCCAAGCCGAGCCGCAGCGCGTTCTGGCGCACCGTGTCGGCCAAAGACCCGCCACCGCCACCTGCGCCAGTATCGGCGCCTGTCGTGCACTCGACCGACTTCCAGTCGACTGCGCAGATGCACGCGCCAAGTAACGCAGCGTACGCGCCTGTGAAACTCCAACCGCCGATGCCGACACGAGGTGCGTCCTGTATGATGTGCGAGTGGAAAGCGTGTGTAGGATGGCAATGCGATACAACCGTAAACCCTAGACGTAACGACGTGTACGCGAACGCTATGCAACAGGCGAGAACGGCGATCGGTATCGGCAGTACGAGGTCTCGCCACGCGACGGCTTTGGCGAGTACGCACCGCAGCCGCTCGAGACCGAGTTCTATGAGTACGAGGTGTTCTGGGAGACCGGGTCGCTCGGTCTGTACTTTGGCGAAGACCGCGCAACGAACCTCCCCGTCGTGACGCGCACGACCGACAAGGCGAACCCGGTCGTGCAGCGCATGGTCGCGCCGAACGACACACTCGTGTCGGCAAACCACATACAGTCGCGCGACTTTACGTTCGAAGCATTCTTTGCGCGTCTCCAGCAGATGAACAAACCCGTGCGGCTCGTGTTTCGGCGCAAGGTCGAGCCAGGAATGGCGATGATCGAGTCGGCCGCGCGAGCACGCACAGCGTCAGTGACGATCGACTCGGTCGCATCGCCGGGCGACGTCGGTGTGCGACGGTTACCGACGCCGCCGCGGCTACTACCAAGTGTCGAAGAGCAAGAGTCGTTGCCGCAGCATGCGCGCACGCCACCCGAGAGCCCCGCGTATGCGCGCGAGTCGGTGCGCGAGAGTCGCCGCGACGGGACGCCGCCACACACGCGCAAGCCTGAACTCGACATTGACACGAATGCGTCGCCGCCGATGGCTCCATGCGAGCCGTCGCCGAAAGTTGGCGCTGCGAGCCTTGCTGCGAGCGCACCGTCGCCATCTGCTGCTGCGCATTCCGCGGCGCCGTCGCCGCTCAACCTCGCACACGCGTCTGCTGCGATCATGTCGACGCAGTCCGAGTCGCTTCGGAGCGTATCTGGTTCCGACTCGGACGCGCGGCTCTCGGACTCGCCAAAGGGTAAGCGGGCCAGTCAAGACGAATCGCCTCGCAGCAGCATTGGTGCACCGAGTGCGTCGTCGCCGACGCAGATGCCGCAAGTGCCTGCCGTGAGCGTCCACTCGTTGTCGCCTCCCGCTACAGCACGGCAGTCGGTGCCAGCAGTGTCGATCGATCTCGACGTCTCGCCGCCTCGCAGTCCTGTGCGGTCACCTCCTTCAGTCGCTGGGATGGCGGCAGGAGCAGCGGCAACATCAGCAAGCCACGACATCGACAGCATGTCCCCATACGACAATATCGACAGCGACGACGATGCCGATGACGATGTTGACGACTACAAGTCACATGACACAGCGCAGGATTCAGCGACAACGACTTCGTGGTCGAGTGATCCGCTGATGCTGTCGCCACCTGCGTCGCCAAAGCGTCCGGGGATCCAGAACCTCAATGATCTTGTCATGGAGATGAAGCCTGCAGTGCTCGCACCGACGTCTGCACTCTCCTCTGTACATGCGCCGCCGTCGCCTCCTCAACCCCGACAGAGCTCCAGGTCGCCGTCGAAAGCACCGACTCGCGCGTCGAGCGAGGACCGATCGCCGTGGGAGGACGCAGCTGACGGGATCCAGGAGTCGGACAGCGACGACTTTGACTCGGACGACTCGGACGACGAGCATGATGCCGTTGCCGAAACACTGTCGACAGACAGCAGTGACGACTCGACGATGCAGCGGTTGTCGGACGAGCCAGAGCTCGAGCAGCAGCTCGAAGAGACTCGTGCTGCTCCTGTCGATGGCGACGCGTTTGCGCTTGCTGCAGAGCCAGCACTCGATGACGATGACGTCGACGACATCGACGCAGTTGCTGCTGCATCTGCACTCGACGACGACGTCGCGCTTGGCGTCGAGCTCGGCATTGTCGCCGACGTGGCGATCGGCATCGCAGTCGACGCGACTGTCGCGTCAGACGCGAGCGAGCTGCAGCCGACAGCAACGGGCACAGAGCCAGCGCTTGCATTTGCTGCAGCATCGCCAGTGACAGCGAGTCTCGCGACGCCAGTCGCTGCCGAGGTCGTCACGCTCGACGAGCAAGCAGCTGCTGCCGTGTCGGCGCTCGCAGTCGATGACGACGACGACGTCGAGTCACAACAAGAGCTGCCGTCGTCGTCTACCGATCTGCAGAGCGAGTTTGAGAGCACAGCACGCGGCGCACTCGCAGACGACGACTCGGACGTGCTCGACGCGATCGAGACCGACATCACAGCCGACATTGACGGGAACGACTTGATGCCGCAGGTGACGAAAGTCAAGGGCATTAACATCGGGTCACGACCATCGTCACTGCCGTCATCGTCGTTATCATCGTTGTCATCGTCAGGCGCAACACTGTCGCCGTTCAAGACGAACCGCGCGGTCGTGCACGCAAACTTGGCCAAGTACAAGCGCAAAGCCAAGAACTCGCGCGCGGTGACCAAGTTGCCGGCGCTGACCGAGGACTCGGCGCTCACGGTGCCACTCGTTGCGCCAAACGCCGTGAACACGACCGTGCAAGTGCGCGGCCGGTCGAAACCAAAGCCGAGTATGCTCGACACGCCCGACAGCACGACGTACCTCGTCAAGTGGAAAGAGACGCGCAGTATTGGCTTGCAGCTCAAAGAGGTGCGGCTCGCAAAAGGCGTCTTTCCGCTCGTGACCGACGTGTGCCAAGAGCCGTGCTGCGAGCTGCTCAAGCACGTGTGCATTGGCGACGTGATCGTCGAGATCAACGGCCGCAACACGTCGCTCATGGGCGTGAAGAAGACCGTGAGCTTCCTCAAGTCGTGCTCCAAGACGACACTGCTCAAGCTGCGTCACGGCCCTGGCTTTGTGCCGCAGCGCGTCAGTGCGTACGTGTGATGCATGCTACTGAGCACGAACGACGCACGGCTGTGTCGAGTGGCCATTCGCGATCGATCATCGGGTGCCCTGTGACGCGACAGTCTTGTTGAGTACTACGCACTCGAAGCAGCAGATCGATCTGTCGTGTCGGCTGCTGCTGCTGAAGGAGCATGCAAACTCACATGTCGCAGCGTCATGAATAGACATGTGCAACGATGTCACTGAGTGAAAACGAAGCAACAGGTTGACAGTGCAGTATGAACATGAATCGGTTGTTGGCTGGTTGATCTTATCGTCAGACGCTCTCTCGCTCTGTCTCGTTCTCTCAGTCTCTCGCTCTCTCTCAGTCTCTCTCGCTCTCTCAGTCTCGACGCAATGACTCGTGGTGAACGCTGTGCTGTGCTGCAGTCGCGCATCCTGCCTGCACGCAATGCCGCCAACTGCTACTTGTGCATGCGCAGCTGGCTGGCACAGCTACTGCTGCTGCACTCGCGCTCACAAAGCCCCACTCTCTCGCACGCGCGCATGTCATTGTCATCGTCGTCTAGTTGATCGCTGCGAGCTTCTTCTTGATCTTTGCGATCGCTTGCGCCGGGTTGAGTCCCTTCGGACACGTCCGCGTGCAGTTCATGATCGTGTGGCACTTGTAGAGCTTGAACGAGTCGTCGAGCGCACGGAGCCGCTCCTCGGTCTTCGTGTCGCGCGAGTCCTCGATCCAGCGGAACGCCTGCATGAGCACGGCCGGGCCGAGGTACTTGTCCGGGTTCCACCAGTAGCTCGGGCACGACGTGCTGCAGCACGCGCAGAGAATACACTCGTACATGCCGTCGAGCTTCTTACGGTCGGCCTTCGACTGGAGGTGCTCGACACCGGGCTGGAGCACTTCGTCCGACTGGAGCCACGGCTCGATCGACCGGTACTGGTCGTAAAAGTTGTTCATGTCCGGCACGAGGTCGCGGATGACGTACATGTGCGGCAGCGGGTAGATCTTCGTCACGTCCTTGTTCTTCTTGATCGGACTCAGACACGCGAGCGTGTTGCCGCCGTCAATGTTCATCGCGCACGACCCGCAGATGCCTTCGCGGCACGAACTGTCGTTGAGAGCGACACACACGGGCGCATGAACGTCAGGACAGGCGCATACACACATACACATACGCTCCTACACAGCAGCTGGCGTGTGGACTGTGGACGCACCGGCGGAACGTGAGCGTCGGGTCCTGCTCGTTCTTGATCTTCAGCAGCGCGTCGAGCACCATTGGGCCGCAGCTGTTTGCATCCACACGAACACATGCGAAAGCGAGGAGTGTCAGTTGCTGGGTGCATACGACTGCATGCTTCTTGCGCGTGCACAGACAGACATGCGCACACGGCAGACAGACGTACTCGTCAAGGTCGATCGGGTATGTGCACTCGTAGGGCTTGCCCTTCGTTTCGGGGTCCCAACGGTAGATCTTGAAGTACTTGACGTTCTGTCAAGTGCATACGCAGAGGACGCAGTACGTGTGAGCTTTGACGTTCGTCCGCAAACGCGCACGAACCTCGACGTCACAGCTCCTACGCATCACATTGAGACATTCATGGCACAAAACACGCACCTTTGGCTTGGCAATCGTCGCGAGCTTGAGGTCCGGCGCCGTGGTCGAGAGCGCGCGCGCCGAGAGCGCAACGTGCTGCTTGGGCAGTGCACGGGCGAGAGCGAGCATGTCGGCGGCGGGGCGAGAGTGGAGATGCACTTGCGAGCTTTCACGTCGGTCTGGAAATGGCGAGGCAGGGAGAAGTCTTGCGAGTTCATCGCGACCACACACGCGATAGCGCAGGTCATGCATTATTGCGTTTCACCTCACTTTTTGCACCAGCAAGCAGTTGCAGGTATACCTGCATACGAGCGTCAATCTGCCGGTTTGCAATGCTGTCAGTGCACGCAGTAAACCTGTGCTGAAGCGGGAAGTGCAAGTTCAATCGTAAAAATAGTGGCCCAGTTCGTACTTGATCGGGAGTTCCGGCGGTCCTGCTCACTGCACAATTCAATTGCCAAATCGGACTTAGACGAGAGTTCTGGCGGTCTCTCTCCTCTGTTCTTCAAACGATGCCAAGGCACATCGACGCTGCTCGACGTGCTGCTGTCGCTTCTGTCTATCTGCTTGCTCTCGATGGCCAAGCGCTCGGCTACGTTCAAGCAGTTCCTGCTGCGCGTGCACCCAGACCACTTTCGCCGTCTGCCGCAGGTGAGCGTCGTGCACGACTGTAGCTGCTGCGCAGTCATGTGCTCGCTCTCAAGTGCTCACTGCTACTCGTGGCGGCGGACGATCGCAGGTGCATGATGAGAACCTCCAGTCGATCCAGCTGCTGAACCAGTTCATGGACGAGCGCAGTGCGGCGTCCTGGTCGCTTGCGCGCTCGAGTAGCGCGAAGAAGGTGCGTCTCACTGTCCAGCTCGTGCAGTCGCTACTCGCGCGATGGTGATGGCCACCAAACAGAGACAACAACGTGCCTCGCTGACCTGCTGCAGCTCTGGGTTTGTGATGCGACTGCGTGCATGTTCAGGTGCACTTTAGCGCCTACCTCGCTCCACACGCACCACTCGCATCTGGCAGCGGCAACGACGACACGCGCACGGTCAAGCGCTTTGCGCTCGCGCTGTCGCCGAGCATCGAGACAGCGATGCAAGCGATTTTGCGCGAGTGCGGCGTCGTCATTCGAGATGCCGCGCCTTTGGAACAGCAGCAGCAGCAGCAACAGCAGCAGCAGCAACAACAGCAGCAGCAACGCTCAACGGCCAGTACAACCACTGATGCGCGCCGGCCACGCGATCGAACGCGCAGACGCAAGCAGCAGACAGGTCCACAACCGCGCGAAGCGAGCGACATGGACTTTGAATTCAGCATGCACGACATGTACGCGTCACTGCGCGCACGGAGCGAGTCGGCGTCGCGGCGCAACCGGCCGATCCTCTCGATGAAGGACTGGCTCGCGTTCATCGCGGCTGAGCAGACGCGTGCGACCGAGCAGCAGCGCTACAGCGCGTGGCTCTCGATCCAGTCCGTGCGCAGTACGCTGCAGCGCGAGTTTGGCATCGCCGAGGTCGCGACGAGCTGCGGATGGGCGACGCTGCACCTCAATGCGACGCTCATGGTGCTGCTCAAGACGCTGCGCAAGTACACGCGTGCACAAAGCAGCAGTCGCAGTCGCAGCAGCATGTTCACACCGAGTGCGTTCCTTCGTGGCGCGTGTGTCGACGTCAGGTGGGTGAATGTATATTGATCGATATTGGCGTATATTGTCGTAGCGTGTGAATATATACTCTGTATTGGTGCAGATGCCATTCCACGCTCGTGATTTCTGACCTTCTCGCATCTTGCGACTGACGTCGTCGCTGCGCGTATAGCTCCGAGCCATCTGGCATCGATGTCCTCAACGAGTACCGCGTGCATCTGAACCCGACCGACGTGCCGCTGCAGTGGATCCAAGTGCTCGAGCAAGTGGACGACGCGATGCTGCAGTACATGCACTCTGCGCGCGCAACGCTCGCTGCGTTGCAAGCTGCTGCGACTGCTGCGTTGAGTGGCGCGTCGATTGCGCGAGGACACACGTGCGCAGCGCTGCCGTACCGCGGCTTTTTGCAATCAATGGGGACGAGCGATCTACGTAGTCGTCGCGACGCAGACACTGCGAGCTCGAGTGTGCTCGAGCAGCTCGCGGTCGTGGTCGAGGATCGCCACTATGCGTGGCGCGTACTGCACGACGGACGAGTGCAGGTGCGTCGCTGGAACGGCATGCAAAGCAAGCGATTAGGCAAGAGCACAGTGCAACGTGACGCACTGCGCTGTTGGCTCTTGCTTGTCTGAAGGGTGATCGGATTGATGGTGTTCAGTACTTAATCGCCCACTCTACTCTCATGCAGGTGCCGTGCGATGCATCGTTTGAAGACGTGAGCGAGTTCATCGACGCAAATCGCTCGCGCATCCACGAGCAACGAGATGCCTACGCCGCACAAGAGCGTGAGCTGGCGCACATCGTTGCGATGTGTTCGCACGTGCTCGGTGTCAAGACCGTCACGCACATCGACTCGATCCCAGTCGAGCACGTGATTGCAACATGCAAAGAGCTGCTCAAGCTCGCTGCGCAGGTGCACATGGGCACCGTCGCGCCGAGCAGCGTGCCGAACGAGTTGTACGGAGGTGCAAACAGAGACCTCGCAACGTTTCTCCGTGGACGTCGACTGCGCATCGCGCGGTCGTTTGGACTTGACCAGGACGGCAGCTTCACGCTTCCGTTCGATTGGCGTGCATGAGCTGTCGTCACAGCAGGTTCTGCAACTGCTCGAGCAATCGGTTGCGCAGCGCTCCTGATCATCTGCAACGACAGCAGTTGAGCTGCTGAGTGCGATGTTTGAACTCGCTTCCGATATACTGCATATGTACCAAATATGTGAATACTACGCCAATGTGTGAAACATAACGCATTGGTGTATATTGCCATGTTCAGTCGTTGAGTGGCAACGTCGTGCACTCTTGCGCGCAACATGCCATTCAAGCATGCGCTGCCGGAGGAGCGTGCTGGCGCAGCGCTGTCCGCGTCGTCGGCCGCTGCGTCGACGTTCTACGACGACGACCAGTCTGCGAGCTACACGACGCAGGGAAACGCTGCGATCCAGCGCGACCTGACGCGCCATGCACTCGAGCTGCTGCGTGCAAGCGTGGCGTCTTGCAGCAGCAACAACGACAACGATGAGATGCACGAGCCGTGGCTGCTGCTCGATGTCGGTGCTGGCTCGGGGCTGAGCACGCTCGCAGCAAACGAGTGGCTGCGCGAGCGCAACGTGCTCGGCTTCACCCTGGCGTTCGACATCAGCGCGTCCATGCTATCGCTCACTGCGGACGAGACGCTTCGTGTTGCAGTCGACCTCGACAGCGACCATTCATCTGCTGCTAGCAGTACCGACGCAAGTGCAGCGCGCGCGCACTGCGTGCAGCGAGCAGGTTTCTATCGCGGCAACGCAGCGCAGCGGTTCCCACTACGCGCTGGCGTGTTTGACGCTGCGATCGGCATCTCGATGCTCCAGTGGCTCAACTGCAAGGGCCTCGAGACGTGCTTTGCGTCGTTGTACGCGCAGTTTGTATGCAATGGCAACAGCAGCAGTGCTGCCACTGCTGTCTTCCAGATCTACCCGCAGTCGATCGACGCAGTCGAGCGCATGGAGCAGAGCGCGCGCGCCATGGGCTTTGCACACGCCGAGGCGTTCGTGTCGTTCCCACATGCAACAGCCGCCAAGAAGTGGTTCCTACGCGTCAGCATCGACAGTCGTCACGACAGCCACAGCGATGGCAGCAGCCATGCGCGGTGTCTGTTTGGTCGACGCTTTGACCGCCGTTGCGCATGGCACGTGCTGTCGTTCGCATCCGACAGCACTACCGTCGCCCTGCGCGACCGCCTCGGCCGCGAACACGTCAAGACCGCGTGGCACATCTGGCGCAAGTTCCGCCGCGCGCACGCGAGTCGCAGCGACGTATCGACTGCGAGCAACGCAAAAGCGACGCGGTCACTTGCGCTCTGGCCAAGCGACGTAGCGATCGGTCAAGCGCTCGCAGCTGCGTTCGGCTCGCCGCAGACTGCAGACACTCGCAGCAGCAGCAGCGAAGCTGTGACGATTACGTACGCGCTGCTGCTTGCGCGCATGGACGACGTTGTCGACCTATTGCACGCGGTGCGTCGTTGACTGGAGGTGATGTCTGCACTGACGATGACGAGATGACGGTGGTTAACCGATGCCGGTGTTGGCGTGTGTGTATGTGCGGACTGCAGGCATATACAGACGCAGCGGCGCTCGAAGGCCGCTCGAACACGCGTGCAACGTGCACGTGAACACTGTGAGTGGGTCGTTCTCGCTTTTCCACATCTGCTACTACTGAGGGCCGGAGCGATCCGACTCGGACGGCGTCGATGCGTGTCGCCTGTTGTCGATATCGCTGATCACTCGATCGCGTCTCGCGTTCCTTGCTGACACTTTGGCTGCCTAGGCACTTTGCCGAACTGTGCGTTTGGCGACCTTGCGCTGCTCGCGACAGCTGCTGCTGCTGGCAACGAGAGCGACAGTCAGTTGCAGCTGCGCGAGCACCGCCTGCATGGAGTGTTTGAGACGAATCGCATGCAGTCGGTACGGACTCGCGAGCCTCGCGCTCTTGCGTTCTCTATCTCTCTATCTCTCATCGTGTATCGCTCTGTCTTGACAGACTCGCGAGTATGCGTCTACTGCCTGTCGACGTGCGTGCTGTCGCTAGTGCTCACTGTCGTGTGTCTACTGTCGCCTGCGTGCGCTCTCGAGCCAGAACTTTCAGTGGAGTCTGAGCCTCGCGACTTGCGAGCAACAGCGCACCGGCGCGCATACCGTTGCGCCTACGAGCGACTGCGCGAGGACTGCTGCGCACGCAGCAGTACTCGAAGCCGTGCTGCTCGAGGGACTCGAATCGCTCGCGCACTGGTCACTCTCTGCGCTGTACCCGCGCGAGCGTGACCGCCTCGCTGTCGTTTTTGACGTCTGGGGTCTCGGCGATCGCGACATCATCGTCACTCAGCACGCCTGATAGCCGAGGCGTCGCCACACTGCGACTCAACACGTCGATTCTGGATGGCCTGTCATCGACTTTGGTGCTCTCATGGACAATCGCGTCGCGCTAGCGACAGCTGCGTCGTCATATTGAGACGCGTACAACCACATCCGTGTCGGGCGCCATCTCGATCGCCGTGTCCTGCATGCTCATGTCTGGGAGGTCGTCGTCACCGTCGTCGACTCCTCCACTGCCGGCAAACGCGTCCGGGTCGTGCCAGTACAGACCGCAGAGACACGGCAAGCACACGAGCGCAGCTACGAGCGCAAACGGTGCGAGCAAGAGGTACCCGGACGCACAGAGACACGTCGTGAACGCGTTGCGGTACGTCGTGTCAAAGACCTTTGTGCACGGCGCGCAGCAGCAGCAGAGCACACTGAACACAACGGCGAGCACGAACGCCGGCGGCCCAAACACGACAAAGAACAGCCCGCGCAAAAGCGTGAGGCCGAGCGACTGAACGGGTGCGTTCTCGTTGACTTCGGCCATTTGGTTCCCAGGACACCCGCGGATGTTCCACCACTGCGAGTCGCATACAGGGCGGGAACAATCGCAATGGCAAGAGAGAGCGAGAGAGAGCGACTGTGTGAGTGCGGTCTACAGATCCGATCTGGGTCCATCGTGACATACAGTCAAAGTACACATTCACACACACGCACCTGAAAGTGCTCGGGGAAGACCGAGTCGTCGATGATCTCGCGGCAGATCCAGCAAAAGCTCGTGCTGCACACGACGCACTTCATCTGGTTGCAGCCGCCTGTATAGGAAGTGTTTCATGTGTCAGGTCCATACCACTATATACCGATATACCGATATGCACGTACACACACGACCTACCGATCTTTTCGACAGAGTTGTTGCAGCCTGGACACGGCTTTGAGATCTCGTTGATCATTGCGTGGTTGAGCTTCTCGATCGCGACGATCTTCTTCTCGTACTCGGCGCACGTGCGGCCGCGATGCGCCGTGCTGTGCACAAAGCAGAACGCGCCGCTGCACTGCGGACACACGCACTCGGGCGCTTCGCTCCCGCGATACACGGACGAGAAGTCGCAGTGCGGGCACTGCCGCGCGTTTGCGTGCTCGCGGTTAAACTTGAACTTTGTATACTTGGCATACGCCGCAGCCGAGACGACTGCTTCAATGTCGTCTGGGACAATCTCAGCGCCGCACGCAGGCGCGTCGCCGTCCTCAAAGAAGCACGTTGGGTAGACCTGCCCTTCGCTGATCTTGAACTGCAGAAAGCTCTCGAGGCACGCTGCGCAGAAGACGTGGCTGCACTTGCGCAGGCGATACGCCTTCGCGAGCGACACGTTCTCAAAGCAGATCTGGCACAAAAACGTCTCCTCCATCGACAGCCCGAGGTACCCGACGACCGACCGCACGAGCTGCGGCACCGACTGCGAGAAGCTACTGCTCGAGCGTTGGAGCGTCGGGATCGACTCGCGCGACTCGCCAGTGCTGTTCGAGTGGCTCGGTCGATTGTGGGTACTACTGCTGCCGCCGCCACCGCTGCTGGTCGTCGACGCGAGTTCGCTGTCGCGGTCGTTCGAACCAATGAGTGCGCGCACAGTGCGGCCGGACGCAGCACGTACGATGCGCGAAAAGTTCGCCCACGACGTGTCGTCGTCCGACGTTCCGAGCTGCTTTGTGCTTGCGCTCGTGCGCTCGAGCATTGGCACGTCATTGATCGACAACCGGAGCTCGTCGGCCGTGTAGAAGCTGCTGCTGTTGTAGCTGTTATCACCGCTCGTACTTAGTGCGCTACTGCTGTGTGCTATCGTCGGTAGGTTCGCAATCGCAAGTTCAATGCGCGCGAGAGTTGCGTTTGCGTGTGCGTCGTACTTGCTTGGCTGCTGCTGCCGCTGCTGCTTGAGCTGGTGCACGAGCCACCACCACTTGGTGCGCTCTTCCTCGCCGCTGAACGCGTGCGCATCCTGTAGCTTGTGCTCGAGCGCAAGAAGGAACGCATGCACATCGCTTGCAGCTGCAAGCGCCATCGACTCGACCGAGAGTCGGTCGACGCTCTCTGTGCGGCACGGTGGCAATGGCGCTGCTGTGGGCGACGATTCGCGGGGGCGAGCCGATTCTGCTGCTGCTGGTGATGTCTGCGCACTGCTGGTGCTGATGGTGCTATCGGCATGGTCTGGCAGCGACGCAGATGTCGACACCGTCGATGCCACAGATGACGTCGAGATCCATGCAAACTCGGACACGGACGCGCGCTGGAACGCGTCGATGAACGCAGTGATTTCGCGCTCGACAGCAGCAGCAGCAGCAGTTGTTGTTGAGGTAGCATCGTTTCGTGCGTCAGCTGCAGTAGTAGATGCATTTGTCGACGGTGACGGATCCGGTGACGATGGCAACGACGACCTTGACGCCATCTTTTGCTGTGCGAGTGCAAAGTTTGCACTTGGTAGGTGAGATGAACCCAACGCAAAAACTGGCGATCCGAATTCCACGATCATACAATTATCAGGACTATGTGATTGCGACATGGATGACAATATATATGATATAATCTAGCCGATCTGTGTTAAAACCGATTGGACGCCAATCAGCAGATTTCATGGAACCAATGACAGATGATAGTATAACACTGTAGCGTCACACAGCCGACACGGCATTCAACAGCGGACATGGCTGTCATGGGAATTTTATAATTTAATGAGTTGAAAGAGGCGAACATGTCGGCCACGTTTCGGCGGCAAGTACCACATAAGCCTTTCGTTGATTCCTTCAAGACCTCTTTTTTGACAGCAACAACGTTTGAGACCAGCATGCTCGCTGGACCGGTCGAATGGACAGAGGTGACGCTCGCACCGCGCGCTTGCAAGACCAACCTCCTGCGCGAAGGTGCACATGCTTGCTGTATTTGCTGCATGCTCGCCCGTTCATGTGCGAAAGCAGCACCTTGCTTGACTGACTCATGCGACTACGTTGGACGCACACGCGCCGCAGCGTATCATGCACCGCTTCAGATGGCAGCGTTGGCGCACGAAGGCTCTGTCGTCGTCACCAAGTTTGCGAATGGTAGCGATGACGACAACGCAACGCCGCGCTTCGTGTATGACGAGATCATGGAGCGCCCAATCGACCATCTCCGACTGCACGAGCGCAGCAACGCAGCAGTACGTCGTGTCTGTATGCACTCCTTCGCCTCACCAAATCTGCAATCGAGCACAGCGCTCATGTACTTGCATCTGTGTGTTCGCATATGTGTGTTGCATCTATCCTACCTCTGCACAACAAAGAGCACTGCAAGTAGCGAGTACCAGTGCGTTGCGTGGTCCAGCGGCACGACACAATCGAGTCTGCTCGCGATCGCACGCGACGCGCATCTCGAGATCTGGACGTTTGCGCGCGACGACACGTGCGTGTGTGTGCGTGTAGTGGCGTCATGCATCAACCGACTGCTCACGCACTGCCCACGATCTGCCAACTGACGCACAGCCACATCCGCGCAAGCCTCGCAACCTCCGTCACGGCCGCGCACAACGTCCGCGGCGTCGCGTGGCACCCCGTCGTGGACCAGCTGCTCGTGCGTTCAGCATACACGCGCTCGACTCGACTCGATTCGATTCGACCACTGCAAGGCCCAAATGTAGCGCTGACACTGCATCGCTACGACTGTTCGTACTGCTGCTACACAGATCTACTCGGAGCACGAGCTCATGTGGGCGAACGACCTGTCGCGCGCGCTCGTTGTGCTGCCACCCGAGCGTCGCCAAGCGTGGAAGGTGTGCTCGTGGAGTCCCGACGGACTCGCACTGACCGCGTACGTGCTGCTGTTCGTTGCGCGTCTCCATGTGACAGACTAAGTGGGCACTGACAGCTGGATGCGCGTGTGTGCTAGTGTGACGACCTCAACGGTCTATGAGCTGTCGTGGCGCAGCATCGACGACCTGATCGCACTCGCAGCGCCAACAGTCGATGTGTTGGAGTTGCGCGAACAGTTGCCACACGCCGCGTCTGCTGCTGGTACCAACGCGCTTGCGCCAAGCAAGTTTGGCAGCATCGCAGCCGTCGTGCGCGTCGCGCCAACTGTGTGCGTGCTGACGACCGACACACCGCTGATACTCCAAGACGTTGTGTCCGACTTGGCGTTCGCACTCGCACCAGCTGAAGCGCCAGCAGATACAGTGCGCATTCGCGACGTCGCGACTTGCGTCGACAGGTCGCTCCTGTCCATACACGACACAACGAACGCACCGCCAATTAGCGCCTCTGCGCTGCTGCTCGAGCGCGTGTCGTCAGCGTCCAAGTCGTCGTCAACAGCAGCAGCAGCAGCAGACGACACGGTCGTCGACCTCACGTCGCTGCGCGTGACCGCGTCGTCGAACGCCACGAGTTCGCTGCAGATCCTCAGTCGCCCCGACGTGCGTGTGTCTGTGTGTGTGTGTGAGTGCCTACTAGTGCTGTAGCTGCGGACTTGTGCTGCTCGATGACCATCGCGTCTCCTGACAGCAACGACGTGCGGTGTCTTGTGTGTCAGCCGGTCCAAGCGACTGCGACGCGCGACGAGCCGCTGCGACCGCGACCAGCGTCGCACGTGCTGCTGTTGACGCGTTACGCGACACGTAACAGCAGCGCAACGTGGCACGTTGCGAGCAGCGTCGTGCTCCCGAACCTGCCGACGCCAGACGTGCTCACAGTGCAGGTGCGTGTGGGTGTCTGTGCAAGCCAGCGTCGCACACTTACGCATCATGATCGTCAATCTGACGTTCTGCACTCGTCTTGTGCTGCAGGATGCACGTGTCATTGTTGGCAGCACGTTGACGCACTGCATCGCAGTTGTGCAGTCGACCAAGTACGAGAGCGACTGGGAGCTGACGATCTCGGGCGAGCTGGTGCGTTAAGCGTCGTCGCGTCCACTTGCATCTCTCCATGTGTGTGTGTTCTGCTGCTGCTGCTCTAACGCAAGACTTTGGTTGCTGTCGTGGCGCACAACTTGGCTCTTGACTGCGCACGCGCAGGAGCTGCCACCGACGCAGGTGTGCAGAGGCCTGTTTGTCGGCACGCGGTCGCCGTTTCTGCAGGTCGCGTCGGCCGAGAAGGTGAAGAAGACCGTGTTCTTCCACGCTGCTGCGCCTGGTCCGCAGCGCCTCCTGCTCTCCAAGTTCAAGCTGCCACGACGCGCACAGACGGCGCGTGCCAACGTGCGCTCAGCAGCCGATCGACTGCATGCTGTGTCTGCAACGGCAGCGAGCGAGTCTGTTGCTGACACGGCAGCAGCAGGAGCAACTGCGAGTGTTGCGGCATCCGATGCGACGAGCAGTCGTGCGGACATGAGTGGGTCGCTGCTCGCAACAATCGCAGCGCAGCTCGAGAGCATGCAGCGCGAGATGCACGCGCGCTTTGACAGCGTGCAGACTGCGCTCGAGCACCTGAGCGCGCGCGTCGCAGAGCTCGAGTATAAACAGAAGCAATGAGCTGCTTTCATCCTCGTCGACACTGCAGCTGTCGAGTTCATCTGATGCAAGTGGTGCAGCGATTTACTTCTTGACTCAACCGTTTATTTTATTTGTGTAAAAGTTGAATATGGTCGCATTTGTTTTGTCAATATGTAATTCAAAGTATGCTCATAATGTAGTTTGTAATTGCCCTTCATTCCTGTCTGCACGATAAGAAACGAGATCGACCTTATGTTAGACAATGTATGGAAATAGATTCTGGATTCGCATCGAGCCATTTACAAGCATTCCTGTCGGTCCGGGTTCTCGAACCCGTAAGAAACCGGATCAGAAGTCGATGAAAGCCCAATATCGAATGTCGTCGCTGATTCCGCATCGCCAAACTACAATGCCTTGCTCTATGCGAATTCTCGCTTCGGAAACGGGTCGCACATTCGAACCCACGGGCTGGTCCGATCCCAAAATATCCACACGTGCGATTGTGCAGCGCTTTTTGCGAGCCACAAACATGGCAAGTCGCTCACACACCTCACTCTCGAACTCGCCTCGCCTCGAAGAAGACAGCAACACCACCGCAAACAAGTTACAATGGGCCGCTCGCGTTCGTCTCGCTCAGCCCCCGCTCCAGCTCGCCGCGCGCCTGCACCTGCGCAGCACAAGCGCCCGGCGCCTGCGCCCGCAAAGACGCAGTCGGCGCCGGCACCGGCCCCCGCTCAGCAGAGCGGCGGCGGCGGCATGTTTGGTGGCCTCATGGGCACGGTTGCGTCGGGCATGGCGTTCGGCACGGGCAGTGCGATTGCGCACCGTGCAGTTGGCGCAGTCGCAGGCTCGATGGGCGGCTCGGACGCGCCGGCAGAGCAGCCCGAGCCGGTCGCGTACGCGGCCGAGCCCGCGCAACCGCAGCCGCAGGTGTGCATGCGCGACCAGAAGGCGTTCCTCGACTGCCTCAACGTGAACCAGAACGACATCAGCTCGTGCCAATTCTATTTAGACCAGTTCAACCAGTGCAAGCAGCAGAGCGCCTACATGTAGACGATCTGCGCGTGCAGCAGCAGCGGCGGCAGGATGCAGCGTGTAGACATGTGGCGTGTTGTCACCGCGTCTGATGCACGACGTACCACAGTCGAGTCGCTGCTGCGAACGAGCTGTTCGGGAAGCAACGCGCTGAGCACTTGGGTCGTGTCAGCAACAGCAGCTGCAGCAGCAGCAGCAGCAGTAGCTGTGCGATGAAGCAGCTGATGGCGCTAGCGTCGACCTTTAGAATCCAATTGCATACAAACCGATACCACCACGAATGAATGCATTGGAGCAACTGATTGGTATTGTCTTTCTGTTGATGAGCTGCTTTGCTCGTTTGCGAGTGACGATGATGGAGATGATGGAGCGGTACATACGTATATGGTGTAGCGAGCTGGTTCGTTCGCTCGAGCTATGGCACTTTGATGACTTGTATCGTGGCGATCTGTTGTGCGCTGCTTGTGTACTAGCGTGTTTACAGCGCCACGAACGTGTTACATCACGGCCGACGTCATTGTCAAAGCGTCGCTCGGTCTATGCGTGGACGTCGCGGCGGCGCTAGCCGATGTTGCTTCTCGGCGCGCTTAAGTACGCCGTGGCGTCGCGCGACCTGAACTACCGCTCGTCTCGACGCTCGCGAAGCTATCGAATGGCAAGCCGTTCATGCACGACATGTAGACTGCGATGAAAGTGCGCGCGCTCGTGGTACAACTCTTAGAGACTTGCATCGAACGTCAAGCTCGATCGTTGTGTTGCCGTGAATCAGCGTCATGACTATAGAGATAGTGTGTGTGCTCGGACTGCAAGACGACCAACGAGTCTTACGTAGTATCGTTTGCTCGTTCGCTGTGCTCTCCATCTCCATGATCTCGTCCTCTCTGGCATATCGGGGTCTCCACGAGCAAAAGATCGCGAGTGATGCGACGACCAACGAGTAGTAGCGTAGAAATGCGCAGTGACAAGCGAGACGCCAGCGTGACATCACTACTCTGTTGGAGCGGTGACAACTACCGATGTCGCTCGCAATCTTGTCTGCAATCGACAGCTTCTTTATGG
Source organism: Globisporangium carolinianum (assembly GCA_023334275.1). NCBI lineage: Eukaryota > Oomycota > Peronosporomycetes > Pythiales > Pythiaceae > Globisporangium > Globisporangium carolinianum. The sequence goes on along the minus strand of JAASGP010000241.1, from coordinate 8,671 downwards.
ACTGTATTGTGTCGAGTGCCTCTTGCAAGAAGCATGATGGTCGAGAATAGTGTTGATGCTCTGCATTTCATGCGTCCGCTCAGCTTCAACCGAGCTCTGAATCAGCTGCTGTGTTTGCATCGCTACGGGAACGCAGTGCGCGAGAGCACACGTGATACTGCGCAAGTGACGAAACAAGCAGGGGAGTATCTCGAACAGACAACACCGGCATACTGTCCAGGCACACACACGCTGGACATCGCAGATCACGCGCATTTTCGTGGACAGGTCGCAGTTGATCACGAAGATCAAGTCGAGCAGTGTATATCAACGAGCGTCAGCGCAGAGGTCGACCTCGCAGATCGAGTACAACAAAAGGCAACAGGAGCGACAGGGATGAGTGACTGCTCCAACCGACTGGGGTAGATTCAAATGGGTCAATAAAATGGCTGGCCCAACCTTGCTTGTCTAGGATCACATGCAGAGCATTGCTCGGAGGTGTCTCGCAAGGTCTACCGCTCTCCCGCGCACGCACACACGAACGCATTCGCGTAGTAGCCATCAAAGCACCGCACGAACGAATGCGCGAACGCTCTGATCGACACCAAGACGGGTTCACGAAAAACGAGCAGAAATCAACCCAACGTTGTGCCTTACTGCGAATCGAACGCGAGCTGCCAATTGTTCTGCTGTTTCGCTCGACGTTCTGTGTCGTTCTGGTGCTCCATAATTTCATCGCGTTCTTTTGCTTTATTACATACGACGTTCGCCATGTATTTAGGTTGCAAAAGTGCACGGATTCAATCTCACATACAAAACAAGTGTAAACGCATGCAAACTATTTCGCTTCATTTTCGTTTCCTGCTCTGTTTATGCAATGTTTGTGAAAAGTAGAAAAACGCGATTCCAACTCGCGTTCACGTAATGTTTGTATGCGATACAGGACGCGAGTCTCGTTGCGGTTCCCACAACGCGTGTGCTCCATTCGTTTGCTGCGCTTGGATCTGCTTGGATTCCTCCCTCCCTCGATTTACGCTCGCTACCAAATGGATGCCGGTGTGTGTGTGGCTGGCTTGGACGCTGCTGTTGTTGGCTGTGGCTCGGCTTCTCTCGCGTGCTCGACCTGGCATCATTTCTCTTTTTGGCTAGGAAAGCCCCCCTCGTTCGAGCTTCGCAGCGCGTCCTCTCCCTCTCGTTCCGGTCGACACTTTTGTCGCCCGCCCTCCCCCCGCAGCAACCATGGTCAACTTCACGGTCGAGCAGATGCGTGAGATCATGGACTACACGACGAACATCCGTAACATGTCGGTGATTGCCCACGTCGACCACGGCAAGTCGACGCTCACGGACTCGCTCGTGTCGAAGGCCGGTATCATTTCGGCCAAGCACGCCGGCGAAGCGCGTTTCACGGACACGCGCGCGGACGAGCAGGAGCGTGGTATCACGATCAAGTCGACCGGTATCTCGATGTTCTTTGAGTACGACATGGACGCAGGTGACCTCGCGACCGCGAACAAGCTCGCTGGCGTGACGGCCGAAGAGGCTGCGGCGACCGCTGCGGCTGAAGCCGCTGGCGTCGTGCAGATCAACAAGAACTCGTACCTGATCAACCTGATCGATTCGCCCGGTCACGTCGACTTCTCGTCGGAAGTCACGGCCGCGCTGCGTGTGACCGACGGTGCGCTTGTGGTCGTCGACTCGATCGACGGCGTGTGCGTGCAGACCGAGACTGTGCTGCGCCAGGCGATCAGCGAGCGCGTCAAGCCCGTGCTCATGCTGAACAAGGTCGACCGTGCGCTCCTTGAGCTCCAGCTCGGTCCGGAGGACTGCTACCAGGCGTTCAACCGCGCGGTCGAGACCGTGAACGTGATCATTTCGATGTACCACGACGAAGCGCTCGGCGACGTGCAGGTGTACCCGGACCGCGGCACGGTCGCGTTTGGCTCGGGCCTGCACCAGTGGGGCTTTACGCTCAAGAAGTTTGCGCGCCTGTATGGCCAGAAGTTTGGCATCGAGGAGAAGAAGATGATGGAGAAGCTCTGGGGCGACTGGTACTTTGACGCCGACAACAAGAAGTGGACGTCGCGCAACAACGCGAACGGCACGCTCAAGCGCGCGTTCTGCCAGTTCATCATGGACCCGATCATCAAGATGTTCGACGCGATCATGAACGACAAGAAGGCCAAGTTTGAGAAGATGATGAAGGCCGTTGGCGTGGAGCTCAAGACCGAGGACCGCGAGCTGACTGGCAAGCCGCTGCTCAAGCGCGTGATGCAGCGCTGGCTCCCAGCCGCCGACGCCGTGCTCGAGATGATTGTCGTGCACCTGCCGTCGCCCGTGACTGCGCAGCGCTACCGTGTGGACACGCTGTACGACGGCCCGCTCGACGACGAGTGCGCTGTTGCGATCCGCAAGTGTGACGTGAACGGTCCGCTCGTGATGTATGTCTCGAAGATGGTGCCGACGTCGGACAAGGGCCGTTTCTACGCGTTCGGCCGTGTGTTTGCTGGCAAGATCGCGACGGGCCAGAAGGTCCGTCTCCTTGGCCCGAACTACGTCCCTGGCAAGAAGACCGACCTGTGGGTGAAGAACATCCAGCGCACGGTCATCATGATGGGTCGCTACGTCGAGCAGACGCCGGACATTCCGGCCGGTAACACGTGCGGTCTCGTCGGTGTGGACCAGTACCTGCTCAAGTCGGGCACGATCACGACGTCCGAGACGGGCCACACGATCCGCACGATGAAGTTCTCGGTGTCGCCGGTCGTGCGTGTCGCGGTCGAGCCGAAGTCGGCTGCCGACCTCCCGAAGCTCGTTGAGGGCATGAAGCGTCTTGCCAAGTCGGACCCGATGGTGCTCTGTTACACGGAGGAGTCGGGCGAGCACATTATTGCCGGTGCCGGTGAGCTCCACCTCGAGATCTGTCTCAAGGACCTCCAGGAGGAGTACATGGGCTGCGACGTCAAGATCTCGGAGCCGGTCGTGTCGTACCGTGAGACGATCACTGAGGAGTCGAGCAAGACGATGCTGTCGAAGTCGCCGAACAAGCACAACCGTCTGTTCTGCGTCGCGCAGCCGCTCGGCGACGACCTCACGCAGGAGCTCGACGAAGGCAAGGAGGAGGTGTCGCCGCGCTTTGACTTCAAGCTCCGTGCGCGCTACTTGGCCGACAACCACGGCTGGGACGTGACGGACGCGCGTAAGATCTGGGGCTACGGCCCGGACGGCACGGGTCCGAACCTGTTTGTGGACCAGACCAAGGGTGCGTCGTTCCTCGGTGAGATCAAGGAGTCGGTGCTCAGCGGCTTCAACTGGGCCACGAAGGACGGTGTGCTCTGCGAAGAGACGGTCCGCGGCATGCGCGTGAACCTCCTCGACGTTGTGCTCCACGCTGACGCGATCCACCGTGGCATGGGCCAGATCCTGCCGACGACGCGTCGCGTTGTGTACGCGTGCCAGCTCGGCTCGGCGCCGGCGCTGATGGAGCCGGTGTTCCTCGTCGACATCCAGTGCCCGCAGGACGCGATGGGCGGCTGCTACGGCGTGCTCACGCGTCGCCGTGGCCACGTGTTCTCGGAGGAGCAGCGTCCGGGCACGCCGATGGTCCAGATGAAGGCGTACCTGCCGGTCAACGAGTCGTTTGGCTTCACGGCCGACTTGCGCCAGAACTCGGGCGGCAAGGCGTTCCCGCAGTGCGTCTTTGACCACTACCAGGTCGTCGTTGGCGACGCGCTTGAGCCGAACACGATGGCCGGCAAGCTCGTGACCGGCGTGCGTGTGCGCAAGGGTCTCGCACCGGAAGTCCCGCCGATGGACCGCTACTACGACAAGCTGTAAGCAGTCTGTCGATGCAAGCGCAACCTGCTGGTTTGGATGTCGACACTTGCAGCAGCGTGCGACGCAGTGCGTTATGTCAGCGAGTAGCTACGTACAGACTGGACTGACGACCGATACGCTCGGTCGTCGTAACTTGCAATGAACATCTTTTGTTTCGATGTGCTTGTGCGGTGGTACTGTTGCTGCATTTCGTTGTATGGCTGGACATGCGCTGCAACGGTTGATGGTGATGTGAGCGACACGAGTCTTGGTCTGACAGCACATGCAACAGCGTCACGCTGTGATCGTGGGTCGATGTCCAGCTGGAAGCCCGAGCTGCTGCATGAACGCAGCGACTGTGCGTGCAATGTCGTTGCGCGTCGCTGTGGCGTCGAGACCCACGAGCTCGCGCAGCTGCTGCACAAAGAGCTTCTCGCGGCGACCTGACTCGAGCAGACGCTGCCACATCGAGCGACCGACTGTTTGTCAACCACGGCCGTCCATGCACTCGTACGAACGGGATCACTAGTATCTGTCTACGTACGAGCACGGTCGACTGGAGCTCGTCCATCGACTTGGCGCGCAGCAGCGCCATGAGCGCAAAGAGCGTGTCGAACGCGCTGCTCGCACCACGCGCCATCGCCATCTGCTGCCGTCGCGCCAAGAGCTCCGACGCGACATCGTCCAGTCTCTCGAGGAGCTATGGTTCACAGACACACACAAGTAGGTCGCACCTCATCAATGTTGCACGTCTGCACTGCTATACCACACCACCCTGCAGGTCGGTATCGCTAACCGCTCGCTACTGCGCACACACGTACGTGCTCGAGGCCTTCACGGGGTCGCCGAGTTGGTGACGTCGACCCACTTGGCAGCACGAACGCCGCGTGGCTCTGTTCGCGCACCACGATCGTCATCAGTACTCTTTCTCGTATACACGTACTCGCACACACACACCGTTGTACCTTGTTGTTGCTGTCCTGGAGCCGCGACATAGTCGTCTGGAGCTTGCGCACGACGCGCTGGAACACCGGCACGAGACTCGCGCGTCGGTTCGCATCGCGCACGGTCTGCAGGAGGTCTCCGACGCGCGCAATGTGCAGCTCGTAACAGCACGCAGCAACGATCTCGGAGCACAGCGACCCGACGCGGCGCTCGAGCACTACACGCTGTTGCTGTTTCTTCACATCTGCTGCAGCTGGGACGCCAGACGACGATGTCGTACTTGCAGCGCTGAATGCGACTTGGCTGTCGGCTTCTGTCTCCATAGCTTCGAGCGCTGCTGGGTCGAGCACGACGTAGCACCGCAGCGACGGGTCGCGCACGAACGTGCGATACATTGATCGGTTATGCTTCGAGTCGCTCGTAGCTGCTCGTGTCGCGACCGTCTCGACGCGCAGCGCGCGCAGGAGCTTGTCGACGTGAATGCGTTCAGCGAGTGTGTCGCCTGCAAGCGGTTCACATACTGGCGATGCGCTCGTCGCTGCTACTGGTGTGTCTTTGCTGTGTGGCTGTGCGGTGCTTGCCGACTTGAGTGTCTGCTTTGTTCGGAGCGCTCGGAGCTGTTTGCGATGGTGCTCAAGCGCAAGCTCGGCTGTCTAGACGCCTCATGCACAAACAAGACAAACAGCCACACGTTGGAGGCTTGAGCGAGCGCAGAGCGAGACAGATCGAGGCTACAGTCAATAGATACGCACCACGAGCTCGCTCCGTGTCGGTCGCGTCGCGAGCTGGTCGCGCAGCTTGGCGTTCTCGCGTCCAAGCGTAGCAAGCACCTGTGTCTGCTGTGCGAGGAAGCGCTGCAGCTCGTCGAGTTTGACGCTCGTTTCTACTGCGTGTGCGCTGTTGCAGGTCTGTGCGTCGCAAGTGTCGTCGCTCCTATGGTTGCGTGGTTGTTCTGCTGCTGCGTCACGGATCACTTTCAGCCACGCGTCTGATGCGAGCGTTGCGCTTGCGACAACGTCGTCTGTCGTGACGGCTGCGCAGCGCTGATTGTCCATCGAGATTGTTGTTGCTGCTTCGGTTGCAGCCTGCAGTGTAGCGAGTTGCTGCTCGAGGCGATGAACACGACTGGCGTAGCGCATGACATCGTTGCGCGCTGTCTGCAGGTAGAGTGAGCAGAGCATACGACGAGGAGCATCAGCGGCAAGCACGAATACGCCCACACAGACCCAAACACACGGAGTGAGTCCTGCATGCGCGCGACGTACCTGGAGCTGCGTGCGCAACTCGCGCACGTCGACAGCAGTGCTCATGCTCGTGTTGAAGCAGCCAGTGGTGGTCGCACTCGCTTTTCGCACTAGCAGCACACAATGGCTACTATTAATGATGTGCTAACCGATTGGTCAAACTAAGCTAAGTGGGTAATATGTGGAGAACATACCAAAAAGGACTCATAACCTCTGTATGCTTTTGTCATCCTCTAGGATTGTTTTCCTGCTTCAATAGAAGAACGCAATGTTATATGTTGTCCGATTGTCATGTTTTTGTTGCCGTTTTGCAATAGTTGCAGCGTATTTTGCGTGTCATTCATTGTGAGTAGCAAATTGGCATTTTGAGATCGTTGAATCGCCTGCAGCTGGCCAGTGCTGCTGCTTCGAAGTAGCTGCTGATGGAGGCGCCGCGGTCGCGCAGCGCGCGCGTCGAGCGCAAGGGTCGCTTCACGATCACAGAGATCTCGCCAAACTCGCCCGTCGCCATGAGCGCGCCGCCGCTACATGCGTTCGCGGACGAATCGCCGGTCTCGGACGTCACAGCCGTGACACAGCTCGCTGCTGCTGGCGACCTCGATGAGAACGTGCTCTCTGTGACCATGGATCCCGTAGACACTGGCACAGTCGCATTATCGAAGCTCGCGTCGCCGCAGCTGCAGCCAGAGCCGATGGAGATCGATGAGGAGTCGACGTTGGCGATCGCGGCCGCTGTGCCCGTCGCGCTACTGCTGCCGCCCTCGCAACAGCAGCAGCAGCTGACGCCACCCGAGCATGAGCACGTGCAGAAGTCAGCAAGCGCCGACAAAGTACTATGCGAATTGAGCGCACCAGAGCCGTCTGGATCGAGTGCTGCCGCGCTCCTGACCGTCACCATGCCTGCTGTCGTACCGGAGCCCGAGTCGTCGCCTGTGAGTGCTCAGCAGCCAGCAGCCATGCCGTCGTTGTCACCGCCGCCGTCAATGCAGCGTCGCGCGTCGCTCGTACCAGGCGACAGCTTCACGTCGGTCGAGTGCGCGTTAGCTGCTGCTACTCTATCCTGCACGCAGCAGCCAGCGCCGACAGCCACAATTGACGGCGCAGTCGAGCTGCAGTCGCTCGTACGTCTTGCCTGGCAGCTCACAGCCTCATCGTTTCCTACTGTAGGGATGTACTTACTTGCTCGTGTACTGGTATGTCACTCGCGCGTATCGCAGCAGCAGCTGCCGCCTGCGTCGCCAGTCGGTCCAACGGGGCTCACGATTGCAGTGAACGCCGAGCCAACAGACGCTGTGCAAATGGCGCTCGACAGCAACGACGACGACACGGCGAGCGCCCCGTCGACGCCGTCGCCGTCGCTCACGCAGCGCGAGAGCGGGACGCGATCAGCGACTAGCTACCGCCCAGCCGACCGACGGTGCGTCTGTCTGTGCTGTTCCTACTACAACTGGCGACTCACTTTTGCTGGTCGCTGGTTGCTTGTCGCTGGACGCAGTGGGAAACGAAAAAGCCGCTTTACGATCACGGACGTATCGGCCGAGTCGCTGTCGAACGAGGTGCGTCACGTCGCCTTGCCGCGTCCCTCCATCTGCTGTTTGACTATATGACTGACTGACTGAATGGTCCACTCTGGATGCGGGTCACTTGCTGTCAGCTCTTTGCTCAGAACGATCCAGCGACGTCGCCTGAGCTGTCGCCTGCGCATGCATCGCAGTCGCCACCATCGCTGCTGTTTGCATCGACCGACGTGGTTGACGACGACGATGACGGGACCGCAGCAGTAGCACCTGGCGTGAGCCGCGACTTTTCGGTCCGCAGCACGTCGTCAGTCGAGTACCATTTGTACCAGAGCCAGAGCCAGAGCCGCGTACTGCGGCCTAGTACCAGCAGTACTAGCAACAACAGCGAGATGGCGCCACTGCAGCGTAATGCAACGCGTGCAGCGCGCTCGACGCCGCAGAAGCAGCGTGTGCGAGAGAGCCGTCGCTTGCGCATGCGCAGCATCAGTCCGATCCGCCGCTCGGCGCTCCAGATGAGCGACCTCGCAGGCGACAGCGGCACCGAGAGCTTTGCCGAAGAGTCGACGGCAGCAGCAGCAGCGACACGTCCGAGCTATGCGCGCACTGGCCGCGCATTCTTTAGCGGACCAACGACTATGAGTGCTGGTGATGCCATGCCGACTGGTGCAAGTATGCGTGACGCAGCATCGCTCCGACGCGCGTCAGTCGACGAGAGCGACGGTGGCTACAGCAGCAACGCGAGTGCGCGGCGCCATCACGTGTCGTCGTCGCGGAACAAATCGATCACGTTGTCGGCCGCGCAGTTTCTGCAGCAGCAGCAGACGATCGCAGCGCTCATTCGGCAGCAGCAGGAGCTCAAGCACGTCATTGGGGTGCTCCAAGAGCAGCAGCAGCAGCTCATGAGTGTCCCGGTGCAGCTCCACGAACTGCGGCTCGAGAACGCCAAAGAGTGCGGTCGACTGGCCTTGTTCGATGCTGTGGCTGGTTGATGGATGGATGGAGTTTTGCTGACGTGTTCGCGTCCTCTGTGGTTGTCTGACTGACTCTGGTGGCAGTGACGGCAAGGACGAGACAATGGTGCGTGACCCACTTGACGCTCTGTGCTGCTTAGCTGTATAGTGCGATTGCATGGCAGACGGACCTACTGACTGACGGTTTTGTCGATCT
>JAASGP010000240.1:0-27086 GCA_023334275.1 Globisporangium carolinianum | reverse complement strand
CACTCAGACGCACGCGCACACAAGAACGCGCGAGCAACCGCGATCGACCGATCGCTCGCTCTTCTGCGGGACGCCGATCCGAAGACGTGTGATGGCCATTCGTCGCACTCGACGAACTGCATGGAGGACGCCAGCTCGTCACAGCAGCAATGCACTTGGTTGTCGTTATCGCCACCTTCGCACTCACAACTGCATCCCACTATCGACGTGTTAGGGTGGTGTAAGCTATACGCAGATGCCATCGACTCAACAACCAAGCAGGCAGACTACCCCAGACGCACAACAGATCGGATCAAGCAGAAGCATTTCGATTCAAGATGCTACGAGCGTGTGCATTGTCGACATGCGTGGTGGTCCACGCAGTGGCGCCAACAGCATGCCGTCATGCAAAGCGCAGCGTGCTGCAAGTGATCATGCGACGCAACAATAGGCAAAAGAAGAGAGAAGAGCAAAGAGAAAGGAGGCGCGACCGCGGCCACACTCACTCACTCACTCACGCTCTCCCATCGACATACAACGCTGCGGCGGTGCCAGTCGACTCGGTCATGGCGGCAGCAGCAGATGGAGCTTCCGTCGGATCAAATCGACTAGGTCGCTCGCTGAAAGGGTTGGACAGTTCGTGGGTCGGCGACATTGTGTCTCCCGTCCAGACTGGTCATCGAGAGCTGAGCAGCTACACCTCCTTCTCGTACACGACGCGCTTGCCCATGTCGCTGTGCTTGATGCGCGCGCTCAGGAGCGCACCTTTGCGGCGCACAGGGCGTGACGTCACGCCGAGACCGAGCACGAACGTCGCAACGAACGCGCCAAAGAGCCCAACGACAAGCAGCACGGGGATCCACAGCGGCGCCGTGAAGAACGCCGTGACGAGGACCGGAATGATCCAGAACGGCAACGTGAAGAACGCGACGACGGCAGTCGGCACCGCGATGGCGAGGAAGAGCCCGATCGCACCAGCAGCAGCGATACCGAGCAGCGCGGCAGCTGCAACGCTCACGTTGCGGTGCTTCTTGGCAAACTCCTTTGGCCTGCATCGACCCACACACAGCAGCAGACACGATAGAGCAGCATGGATGGATGAGTATGATGTCCACTACCGCTAACAAGCGACAGCTCAACAGCGCAGTTCAGAGCGTACCCAGCGAGGTACTTGGACGACAGGATGTTGCTCACGAGCGAGCACAGCGTCGTGACGACCGAGTCGCGAATGTCGAGGAGCTTCGACGCACGCTGCGCAGCGCGGAACGCTTTGCGCACCGGCGGACCGAACCAGACCGTGAGCAGCACTTCGCCGCGGTTCTCAGCGCCGCCGAGTCCGTCCTTGAGGCGCACCGTGAACTCCGACTCGGCTGTATCAACAGCAACACATCGAGTCGTGAGTGATGTCAGCACACTCTCTGTATCGCCGCAGCAAACATACAGTGGGCCCGACGACCAGATATACACGAGCACATAAGCAGGACGCACACTTTGTCTGACTCTTGGCGACCTTGGCGACGTTGACCTGGCCCGTGCCGATGAGGTCCTCGCCTGTCTCGTCCGAGTACACCTCGACCGTGAGCACAGCGTCCTTGTCGTGCAGACTCGCGTCGTAAAACAGCTCGAGCTCGTTGTTGAGTTTCTCGTTCCACTCGGGGTCCGTGCCACCCTGGAACGCTGGGTCCGTCGTGGCCCACGACTTGGGGCTCGAGCCTTCGAGCTGGACGAGCACTGTACATACCAACGAACGTCACGCCACCCCAGCAGTTGTAGCAAGCGCGAGAATCAGTCTAACGTCTGTGTGCAAGCAGCAATGATCTTGTGCGATACTGCACGTGCTGCAGCGAATCGCCATCGAGTCTAGACAACAAACGCACCGAACGGGTCCTGGCGCTTGCCAAAGTCCATGCGCGGCAGGTTGCGTGCGCGCAGCACCTTGACGTGCAGCGTGCCGTTGAGCGAGGAGCTCACGGAGCTGCTGCTCGTGACAGGGGAGTCGGCGGTCGCGGCCTTGAGCTTCGACATCGTGTGAGCTTGTTCTTCTCGTGTTCTCAGGAGCTCGTGTGTTTGTAAATGCGGTGAGCGGGCAACAAGCACGGAGAGGGAACGAAAGCGAACGTTGAGCGTGTGCAAGATCCTTGCGCAGCTGAGCTGAGAAAACGGCAGTTCAAACCAAGCAACTCCGTGACGCCAATGGGCTCGACAGCAAGATCCGCGATGTGACAGGACAATCACGCAGCATGATAGTATACCATACGCTGGGTTGTGTACTTTTCATGCCAGTTGGTATAACTGGCATGAAAAGTATACGCAGGTATACACACGAGGCTTCTTCTCGTTGAGCGACAGCTGCTGCTACACGTCGCGTTGAGCAAGAGTGATTGCGGATTTGACTTCTGACACAACACCAGCACAGCTCCGCTTCAGTCCTTTCACAGAGGTTGCAACGCAGCGCGCGAACGCATACATTCATTGCGTTCTTCATGTTGCGTCTATGCTTGTTGTGCGGTGGCGTCAGCACGTACACTTGAATTGCTTCGAAATGCTTGATATTGCTTCGAATTTCGGTTTCCGCATACGCAAGCAATAGGCAGGCTCGTGGCGTATACTTCGATGCGAATATGCGGTTTATCTCATGTAGGCAATACTGATATATTGAGCCATAGTAATTTGAATCCATATATGTAGGTCTATGCTTTGAGTGCTGTTTGATGTGCATATTTACTTCAGCAGTATTTATACAACGACGACCTCGACGATAACAGCTCTCAATCCTTCGAAACGATCGATATAACTTGCACATTTGAAGTCTCTATGCTGTACAACGTAGTTATGCTTATTGCAATTTGTACGCTGTTTGTGTGCATGGGATTCAAACACCGATTTGTATCGATTAAGTGTTTTATAGTAAACGTGTCATCGATTGAAATTGTGGATCTCGCAACATTATCAAACGGATTTATCGATGCACAACTATTTATGTGTGAATCGCAATGTATTACTTCATCACGTTTTACGTCACATTATATGCTTTTTGATAACCTTATTGATACACGTATTCGACGCAGTTCGTATAGAGGGAGATTGCCTTTGCGCGTTTGCCTGCTTTTTGGCGCGTGCAAACTGCTGCAACCAAGTGTGTCAATCAACAGACAGACTGCATCTGCGAGCGCTCCTCACTGCACATCGCCAGACGAACTGGAGCGTTCAAGCAAGCAGACGCCACTACATATCCGCACGGCTTGTAGCACACGCAAGACGGACGAGAGAAGCGTATTCACGAGCCGCATCTTTCAGTGCACATTCGTGACGGGCACGCACCCAGACGACACGACCGCAGTCTGTTGTAGCAACGATGAGCACCGCCATCGAACTAAGTGCAAGACGCAGTCAGCGCGCGCGCAAAGCGCCGACGCCGATGTACCAAGTGCTCGACCAGCGCACCAGCCACACGAGCGCAAGCGGCGACGACGACGATGCAGGTGCCGGTACTAGCGATGCTGTCGAGAGCGACGAGAGCGAGAGCGCCAACGACGACGAGGATGAAGAAGCGGATGAGCGGCAGTTCGTGTCGCCGAAACCGAAGCCACGTGCGCGACCGGCAGTCAAGCGCAAAGCAGACGCGCTCCCGCGTCTGCGAAAGCTCAAACCCGTGCAAGAGGAAGGCGCGTCGGCTCGAAAGGGTAGTGATGCGAGCAGCGACGACGGCGTCACGATGCTCTTCGGTACGCACACACGCGCACGGCTAGTGCGGTGGTGTAACGCGCATGGTGGTGGCAATGTACGCGTGTGCATTGACGCGCTTTGGCATGTTGCAATTGCAGATGAAGTGAAGCGCGGCGACACGTCGTTGCGCACGCTGGTGACAGAGTGGCGCGACCGGTACGAAGAGAATGCAGAGAGTGCAACGCGCGAAGTGCTCGAGTTCCTCTTGCAGGTGCGTGCATACGCATCCTGTATTGCTGCGTGACAGCGGCACTCGCTCAGTTGTTGCCGTGATCGACTCACACTGTGCGTTTGCGTGACTGCAGTCATGCGGCGGCGAAGGCCCGTGCGTCCCAATGACTGAGCCGCTCGACAAGCTCGAAATGAGCGATCTGGTACGTCATGTGCTTTGCTGCTACGGGCATCGCTCCACGCTCGATGATGACGCTGACGAGCATGCGATGACAGACGGACTACGTCGTCGAAGATCTCGGCAAGGCGACGAACGGGTACCCCATTGCATCACGCACGAAGGCGCTCAAGCGCTTTCCACGCAACTTTGTCTCGTTCTGGAGCGCGTTTGTGACCGAGTGCTTCGAGAGCGAGCTGATATTCACGTCCACGGTCGTGCACCAGTTTGTTGACTGGTGCTCGACGCTATCGAGGTGCGTGCGCAATGCATCCGTTCTCACTTGCTTCTTGATGGATTGGTTGTAAGAGCGCAGAGACATTGACAGTGTGGCTGTGGAACGTGTCCTCACAGCGCGGAAGTGCGAGCAATCCGCCACACGGCGACCATCGCTGCGTATGCGATCGGCCATGCGCTCGTCGTATGTGCACAAAAGGTGTCGCAGCAACTCGCAGTCGCGACGCGCCAGCTCAACGCCGATGCGAACGCTGCAGTGGCCAACAAGACACCGTCCGGCAAACGGTCGAGGAAAGCGCAGCTCTTGGCCGAGAACAAGGCGATGTTCGAGCAACGACTGCAGCTGCTCGTGCAGGTCGTGAACATCCTGTTCTCGGGCGTCGTCGTGCATCGGTATCGCGACGTGATGCCCGAAGTGCGCGCCGAGAGCGCGGCTACGATCGGTCGCTGGATCGCAGCGCTGCCCGACCACTTGCTCAAGGACAACTACCTCAAGTACCTCGGCTGGATGCTGAACGACAAGGACGCGCATGTGCGACTGCGCGTCGTGAAAGTGCTGCGCGGGCTGTACGAGAAGGACGAGTTCACGGACCGACTCGAGCTGTTCACGTCGCGGTTCCTGCCGCGGTACTTGCAGCTGTGCGACGACGTATCGGACGCCGTCGTGCACGCGTGCGTGCGCTTGCTCATCGCGGTCGACAAGCGCAGTCTGATCAACTCGGACGTCGATCTCCAGTCCGTCGAGAAGCTCGTGTTTGAGCTCGAGAACGTGGAGATCCGGCGCGCTGCTGCCGAGTTTGTGTGTCTGCAGTACGACGCGTTCGGCGTCGCCGAGTCGACGGACAATGCCACGCTCAAGCGCGAGCAACTCAACACGCAAGCGATCGCGCTCGTCGAGTTTGCGGAGGAGTACATCTACAACCACAATGCGCCACCCGAGTGCGTCGAGACCGTTGTCGACGCGTTCTGGGGACTCGACGACTGCCGTGAGTCGTGTCGCTGCATGAGCGTCTTGTGCTGCCTCTGTGTGTCGGCACCTGTGCGCATCTAACCTCGAGGTGCTGTTGCTCGTCGTCGCCATTCTTTACAGAGGTGCTGCAGGACTGGCGCTTGCTGACTGACCTACTGCTCGCGGACAAGTCGTCGCCCGATCTCACGAGCAATCAGCAGTCGATCCTGATCCGACTTCTCGTTGCATCGGTGCGCAAGATCGCGACGGACGAGGAGAAGAAGAAAGCGAGTGCGGAGAAGGTGCGATGCGCGCTGTCGGGTCGCTCGGCTGTTTGCAGCTGTCGACACTGACGTATCGATTGCTCTGCTGCGTCTGTTTGGCTGCATGGACAAACAAACGAAAGAGCGAGATGACGGTCGCATTCTGCAAAGAAGTGCCGAGTCTGCTCGTGCGGTACCAGTCGGATGCCGAGAAGCTCTCGCTCGTAGTCAAGCTCATCCCGATGCTGTCGCTGAGCGCCGAGATCATCGGGCCGCACCTCGGTCACGTTAAAGAGCTGCTCGATCGACTCAAGCACGCGTTCATGGCGAATGCAGACGAGCCGCTGCTCGTGGCGCTCGCACTTGCGTTGCACCACTTGCTGCAAGCCGAGCACGAAGTCGTCAAGCGCGAGACCGAAGTGACGATCCACGAGATCGTACACGACGTGACCGAGCAGGTGCAGCGCGCGCTCGACGACGACGGGAAGGTGTTTGAGAACGACCGCAGCAGCGACGACTCGATCGCGCCGAATCGAAGGCGAACGAAGACGAAGGCGAGCGACGTGAGCGACATGGAGTTTGCGCTTCGCATCGCGCTCTCGCGCCTCACGTGCCTGATCCGGTTCGTGAACGTTCGCGAGTACCTACCGGTCGAACTCAGCAGTGAATCCGCGTTGTCTCGCAACGAAAGCGACAGACGCGTGGAGCAGGGCATGGCGAGTGTCGTGTCGGCGCTCGTGGCGCTGATCCATCGACGAACGAGCAACATCGTGCAGCTCCGACAGGAACTCTGGCAAGCCGAGTCCGTCAAGCACACACTGTTGGTGCTGTACATGGATTTGCTCTGGCTCACGAACGTCGTGTTCAAGGACGTCGAAGAGCAGAACAAGCGCAAGCTCGAGTCGCAGGATGGCGCTGTTGCTGCTGCTGGCAGTGACCGCGAGGATGCTGCGAGCCATCGCGCAACTCGCGAGCACATCGAGCGCGTACTCAAGAGCCGAGCAGCGCTCGAGGACTGTCTGATGGCCGTGCTTGAGATGCACCTCGAGAAGACGCAGCGCTCGAGCGACGACGACGACGAGTCAGAGCACAAAGGTGCTGACATCGAGGCGCAACCGACCGAGATGGAAGAGATCGTGTTCGAGAACGACGACATGGCGGCGTACGTGCAAGCGTCGCAGCGCATGGCGTTCCTCACGTTCTGCGACGCGCGCTGCCTGTTCATCGAGAAGTTCGAGGACGCGGCGGCGCCGTACGACGCGCTGCACTGGCCACTGCCACGCATCCTCGTGTTGCTCACGCAGATGTACTTTGAGAACGAGATGGAGAACGCGGACGACGACGAGCCGGAGCACGAGAGCTCAGCGCAAGCACAAGGGCAGCAGCAGCTGGACGATCCACAGCATCCGCTGCGTGGGTCAGAATCATGCAAAGCCGAGCTACTGCTCGCGCTTGGCAAGGTCTCGATCAGTAACCCGAGCAACCGGCGGCAGTCAGCGGCCGTGCTGCGGTACTTTACCGAGCCTGCGAAGCAGAGCGTCGAGATCGTGCGCGCATTTGGGCGACACGTGAAGAACGAGACGCCTGTGCGGTACCTCGAGGTGCAGATGACAGCGCTGCGGCAGCAGTTCAACTCGATATTGGCGCTCAAGGGCGAGCTCGAGACCATCGTGCGCAGCGACAACGACACGGACAGCGACGACGCGATGCGGCAGGAGCTGCAGGACGGAATCGAGAGCACCGAGGCGCAGCTCAAGGACCTCGCAAAGAAGCTGAGCCAGTCGCTCGGCGTCGGCAAGATCGCGCCAGCGCTGCGCGCGCCGTTCTTCCGGTTCCTGTGCGAAGGCGTGCGGTTCTCGCTCGAGCGGAGCGAGCACTTTCAGTTCCTCGACGCGCTGCGGCCGTACCTCGGCCACCTCGACCCGCCGAGCATGAAGCAGCTGCGCGCGTACTTTGTGCAGCTCCTGAGCGAGCTCCGCGACGTGCCTGCGAACGAGGAGGAGCTCAGCTCGGACTGGCGCGTCGTGTTTGACTTTCAGTCAGCGATGGCAAGTTCCGTGCAGCGAACCGAGCGATCGCGACCAGCTGCTGCGCAGCCGCAGCCGCAAGCTGCGACTCGAGCTGAGACAGTAAGCCCAGCCGCAACGACAGTACCTCTGCAGCACGCGGCCGATGACATGAACAAAGCGACATCGAACGTCGTGGCTGGTTCGACTAAACGCAAGCGCTCGCTCGAGCTCGTGGCCGAAGGAGATGAAGATGAGCGCGACTCGCAGACCGACGAGCCTGTGTCGCAAGATGATGCAGGCGCTGCAGTGCACTCATCTGTGCGTCACGAGGCTGCGTCGGATGTGAATGGCTTGCGCGACGTAGAGCTGGTTGACTCACAGACGAACGAGCAGGCAGAGATGCCAGTGCAGCGTCAGCGCCAGTCGACATCGTCGTGGCCATCCGAGCACAAGCGTGACGACCGCGAGGAGGCAACAGCCGCTCCTGACGTTCAGGTCGACGAGCACGCCGACAGGGATCGCGAGACCGCGGTCGTGACGCCACGTGCGGACGCCACGCGCAAGCGACCGATCGCAGACGTCGAGACAAGCGAGCCACGACGCACACGTGCAGCGCACATGCGGCAGCGACAAGCGAGTCGCGCAGGCCACGTCGTCGACCCGATTGCCGCGACGGACAGCGCTACGGTAGCAGCAGTAGCAACTGTCCATGTGATCGACCATGAGAGCGAGCAGCGCGAACAACAAAACGACGAGGACGAGATCGACACGCGACGCACGCGGCGGCGTCGACGAAGTCTGCTCGCGAGTGTGGATGCCGAGGCGCCATGATGCAAACAGACAGTGAGAACGAGAGAGACGGAGAGAGAGGACTCGTGAAGGAAGGAAGGCATTCGATATTGTGTGTGCCGTCGACTGCATGGGGTAAGAGAGCGAGTATATGTGGATGAGGCAAGCGCACGCCAATGCCACAGCATTTGCTTACACCCAGCACGCGTTACTCCTTGGCGTGCGTCACGTTCTTCGTTGCTTTGCCCATCTCGACGCTGCGCGTGCGAGCCGCAAAGTTGAGCGTGCAGAACGACTCTTCGCTGTTGTAGTCGACAGGACTCGCGCACGCGACCATGAGCGTCTTCGAGTCGCCGCCAAGTGCGTCCTGCAGCAAATACGTGAGCGACGAGTTGCGATACGGCACATGCTTGGCCTTGCTCGCACGCGCAGCAATGACGTCGCCGAGCGCCGAGAGCGACTTGTTGATGTTCTGCGCCTCTTTGAGACGCTGACCTTCGGCGCCAGTCTTCGAGAGCCGCTCCGAGCCCGCGAGGTCGACGAGGAAGAGCTTGCCGTTCGACACGGCGTTCGTGACAAGGTTCGCGCTCTTGATCTGAATCGACAGGATCGAGTGGCTTCGACTGCTGTGCTCGTTCATGTCGGTCGCGTGCGTGCTCCGGTTCTTGTTGCCGCGCTTGATGAGCTCAAAGACCTCGTCGAGCGCGTGCACGGGCACGACCGTCAAGCCGGGTACAAAGTTGCCGGTTGGACCCTGCCGCACTTGCAGGTTCGTGCTCGCAGCGTCCTGTGCGAGCAAGTCGCGGATCTGCTCGTTGTAGATCTCCATGACGCTCACGGTGATCTCGTCCGTGAACTCCTTGCTGCGCTGGTGCTTGCGCTCAAAGAGCTCTTGAAGCGACCGCGTGTTGATCCCTGGACTCTCAGCTGGTCCGGCCATCGTGTGCGTCTTGCCCGAGCCTGTCTGGCCGTACGCAAAGATGCAGACGCTAAAGCCGTCGAGGATGCTCGTGACGAGCGGCCGGACTTCTGAAAAGAGCGCATCTTGCGTCGAGTTCATGTCAAAGACGCGGTCAAACTCCCACGTCTTCGTCTTGCCCTTCTCGCCCGCGAGCGTGATCTCTTCGTTCGTAAACTTGCAGATCATCTTACTGCCGCACGAGACTTCAGACTTGGAGATCGGCCGCACGCGGCAGAGTACGCGGATGTTGCCCTTGAGCTCCTGCACGAGGTTGAACAGCCGCTTGCGCTCCTTCATCTCGCGCTTGTAGTTCTCGACGACACCGGCCATTGCGTCCGCTTGCTTCTGCACGCGCTGCGTGATCGTGTCGGTCAGCTGCTTTGCAAGGACTGGGAGTTGTGCGTTTTGGTGTGCGATCTGCACTCTCAGCGCTGCGACGTCGCGCTTCTGGGTTTGTACAAGCGTCTGCAGCGCTTGGAGTGCTGCGCGTTTGTGCTGCTGGTCCTTGGCGCTGTTCTCAAGACGCTTCTTGAGGTCCAAGATCGCTCGCTTGGCCTGCTCCTTGATCTTCGTGAGCTCGGTCTCGGCGGTCGCTTTGAGCTTCGCGTACTTGTCGTCCGACGCTGTCTCCTTTGCAAGCGCGGCGCTGCGCTGCTGCTCGAGTGCGGCACGTGCAGCTTCGAGGTCGCTCTCGAGTCGCTTTACATGTGCCTGAGCGAATGCGTCGATCCGGCACACAGCACCACGTTCGTCGTGAGTGTCGACTGCACTGAAAAGACCGCATGGCGTAGTCGACATCCAAAGGGTAACACACCTGGAGATCGGCTTCGATCTTCGCAGCGTCCTTTGCAGCGGCTGCAGCTGCTGCGATCGCTGCTTTCGTAGCGTCCGACGACGTTGACGAGGACGACAGCACGGCTTGTTGGCTCGCTGCGAGCTCTTTCTCCAAGCGCTGAACCTGTAGCGACAGCAGCATGAGTGAGTGAGTGTCGTGTGAGTAGTGAGGCAGCGCAGAGTGTCGGGGCGACCCAAGATCTGACGCGCGTACCGTCTTCTGTGCATTCTGCTGCGCGCTCTCCGCATCAGCGAGCTGGTGTCCCCACACGCACACGCGAGCAGCCACACGATAGTAAACAGAGGTCAGAGACGCAACTGTGAGCGATGCAGCACAGCACCGACGATAACGCACCTTCTTGTGCAGCACCTTGAGCTCCTCCGCGTGTGCTGCCGTGTCGACAGGTGGCGCTGGCGGTGCGACTGACATTGACGACACAGCCAACGATGACGACGATGCAGCCTTGAACTCTTTGAGTTGTTGCTGCAGCTCCTTGAGCTGCTGCGCGAGCGCTCGTTTGTCGGTCTCGAGCGTCTCGATCTTGGCGCGACTCGCTGTATCGTCATGTACTGGCGACGCGAGCTGTGACGTTGGCAACGCAGGTGCTGCAGCCGCTTTGACATCAGCACTCGAAGCAGCTGCGAGCCGCAGCGCCTTGTTCTCGTCTACGAGTCGATCGATCTCAGCCTTCATTGCGCTGAGCTCAGCAATCGCGTCGGACTCGGCAACTCTCGAGCCCGACGACGACGACGACGGTGCAGTGTATGTCTCGAACGCAACGCCCGCCGTCTCGAGCTTTGCCTCGAGCTCTTTGATCGCGCCAGCCATCTCGTCGAGCACGTCGTCTTTCTCCTGAAGACGCTTCGCCATTGTCGTCTTGAGAATCGCAGTCTGCGACTTGCTCAGCAGCTGGAGCTTCCCGAGCGAGTCCTGTGCGCGCTGCTCGCTCGCGCGCGCCTCCTCAAGCTCGCGCGTGAGCTGTTCGAGCACCTCCCGGCTCGCAACTGTGCCGGCACTTGCACCACTTCGCGCATTGCGCTGCATGCTGCTGCGGCGACGAGCTGCGCTGTCATCGTCACTGCCATTCGCGTCCTGGTCATCGTCCGAGAGCCCGAGTTCATCCTTGAGCTGCTTGCGCCGCATCGTGTCGTCATACCGGTCGTCATCGCTACTGCCGTAGCTGCGCATCTGCGTGCGCTGCAGCAGCCGCGGGTCGTACGTTGCAGGGCGTGAGAATGCGACGTTACTACTGCCACCGTTCACGACACGCTCACGTCCATCGCTTCGTCCATCGCTTCGCCCGTCACCTCGCTCGCGTTCGCGGTCTCTGTCACGGTCGCGGTCTCTGTCACGCTCACGCTCACGCTCACGTCCGTCAGCACGTTCGCGCTCACGGTCTCGATCGCGCTCATGATCACGCGGACGGTCGTAGTCGGCACGCTCGCGCAGCGCTCGGTCCCGATCACGGTCCCGATCACGGTCCCAATCGCGATGGCGGTCACGCGACTTGGGCGATGTCGACACCTCACGCTCGCGATCGTACTCACGCGAGGAACTGCCGTTGCGTGAACGATCGCGATCGTACTCGCGCGAGCTGCTCGTGCGATCGCGCTCCATCACGCAGAGGTCGTCTGTGCAGTGTTTCGAGCGCGCTTTGAGTCGCTGGCGCTTCTTTGAAATGAACTGTTCAGAAGCAACAGCTCACGAGCTCTTCGCATGGTTGCAGCTCATGAGCTTCACGCAGCAACCGTTCATGTTCATGCGATCGATCATGCAGAAGTGAAACGGATGCACATCAACCTCCAACAAAAACACCAACATACGAATCAAACAGAGTGACAGTCTGTAAAATAAAAGTGCGACAAACTCGATATGCAGCTCAGTATTTATTCGTGATTATTGACGTTGTGATTCGTCGTGATTTACTTGATTTACTTGGCAAGCATGACATGATTTACGGAAGAATCGAACGCGCTACGTCATGCATTGGCAACACTCGCATGCCAAAGTACAACGCAGCTGCAAAGCACCCATTGCGAGACGACGAGCGTCTACGTTTTGCCATGTATGTTTGTGTGTGTGTGTGCACATGCATAAGTGTATGCACTTGCGTGGGAAGTGTGAATGGAACGGAGCTCTATTGAGGCCGAGACGTCGCCGAATATGCATCGCAAGAGGAACAGTGACGCAGTTGTCTACGAAAAGTGGATGTTGCGCGCGTTGAAGCGCTCGAGGAGGCTGTCGGCAGGACGAGCAGACGAGCAAGCGATCAAGCAAGAGTGAGTGAATACGCGAATGACTCGGCTGTCGCACACATACTGCACACACGCGTGCACGCGACTACGTACGCGAGGAAGTCGTCCTGGTCCATCTTGGCGCCGCGCTTCTCGCCAAAGTTCTCGATCGCAAGCACCTCTTCAACGACGGTCTTGATGTCGAACGAACTGTCGGGGAGCTAGCGACAGCAGCGGCAAGCGCGTGATATCGCACAAGGACAAACTATGAGCCATACAGCCCAACAAGCTTCGTTACACACAGATACTTCAGCACACATACCTCGTTGTTGAGCGAGCAGTACGTCTTGTAGTTGTCGTCGAGGATCTTGAGGATCGACTTGGTCGTGAAGCCCGAGTGGAGCATCTTGTTCTTGCGGTTGAACACGATCTTGACCATGCCGTCCCACTCGGTAAAGTTCACGGGCGGTGGCGGGTTCCGCGGCTCGATGCGCACGACACGCGACTCGACTTTTGGTGGCGGCCGAAAGTTGTTCCGGCCGACCTTGAGGAGCTGGTCGACCTTCGCGAGCAGCTGCGTGTTGACCGACAGGCGGCAGTAGAGCTCGTCGCCGGGCTTGGCGCTCAAGCGCTTGGCAAACTCCTCCTGGAACATGATGACTGCGCAGCGGAACATCGGCCGGTGCGACAGCAGCTTGAACACGAACGGCGACGAGATCTGGTTGGTGCAAGTGAGCGAGTGTGAGTGTGTGTGTGTGTGAGCGGCATCGCAGGACCTCGCGACTAGCGTACCTGGTACGGCAGGTTTGCGACGCAGACGTCAAAGAACGGGAGCTGCACTTTCATGACGTCGCCGTGGATGATCTGCAAGTGGTTCATGTGCTCTCTGTGGATATAGATACAATCGAGTGTGAGTCTCTTGCGCTGCTGCTGCATGCTCTGTATGCGTACGTACGTGTTCTGCACGCGCTTCTGCACTTCGGCAACCATTCGCGGGTCGAACTCGACAGCAACGACGCGCTTCGCTTGCTCGAGCAGCTTGATCGTGAGGTTACCGGTACCAGGGCCGACTTCGAGGCACACGTCCGTGCCGCGGATCGCTGCTTTCTCAACGATCTGGTTCACGATCATGGGGTTCTTGAGGAAGTGCTGACCAAGCGACGTGTTGGGCGTCGCGAGCGTGCGGCCGAGCGCATTCTGCGACGCCGAGGCCGTGCCGACGTTGCGCGTGCGCTTCTTGTTGTCCTTTGGCATGCTGCCTCGAAGATGTCGTGCAAGTGTCGCGGCGCTGAAGAAGTCGGTCGGTACGAGCGTGGCAAGCGGACGATGAAGTCTGATGCCCGTTCGATGTGTCTGCTTGCAGCGCTTCCAAGTCGAGCCGAGTGATGGCCATCGGTTTGGGAATGCAACTATTGCATAACTGATACATAGCACGTAATAAATAACAATGTACTGCTCAATGCAATTCAAGCGACTGGATGTGAGCCAGAATATGCAAGTGAAAAGGCTCACCACACGCACAGCACACAATCACGAGATCAAGATGAAGTTGCTGCTGCAACAAATCGCAGCGAGACAGCATGGCAGTCGCCGCTTTGCACGTGCGCTCGGCAGCCGATCCAGCACTGGCCGCAGCACGTCCTCGCACCTGCATTTCGCCTCGCGCAGCGCTGTTGCTGCCTTGCCAGCGTCTTTCCGTCCATTCTCGGCAGCAGCTGCAGGTTTCCGGTGCAGCGACTGTGGCGCGACGTACAGCAAGTGGCAGGGGCAGTGCGGCTCGTGCAGTGCATGGGGCTCGGTCGCACCAGCGACGCACGCAGCGCCGCTCTACCGCCAGTCGAACGCTGCAAGCTTCGCGCACGGACACAAAAAGGTGAAACACCACGCACACAACGTCGCGTGGGCTGGTGCGCCGAGCAGCAGCAACGACACCGAAAAGCTCGTGCTGCGCATGAACGACGTGCAGGGCGAAGCGATCACCGAGCGCATCAAGCTGCCAGAGCGCGAACTGGTACGTACTGCTGGCACATGCAAATGACTAAACGCTTGACAGTGATGGTCCAGAGGGTGTTGGCACGACCACTGATGCTATGGTATGCTGTCTGGATGTGACTATGATTGTGACCAAACAACTCAGAACTGGGTGCTTGGCGGCGGCCTCGTGCCTGGGTCGCTCACGCTCGTAGCTGGAAACCCTGGGGTCGGCAAGAGCACGGTACGTCTGTGTACACGCTCACGTGTCATCTTCACCAGTCCATGGCTCACAGACGCCGCATCGTATTGCGCTGCACTCTCGAGCAGCTCGCGCTCCAGGTCGCCAACATGCTCGCTCACGGCAGCGAAGCAGTCGACACTGCCGCTACTGATCGCCCAACAGCGTCAATACGTGACGTGCTGTACGTCTCGGGTGAAGAGAGCGCACTGCAAGTCAAGATGCGCGCCGATCGCCTCGGTGCCGTCAGCGACGGGCTGTTTGTCGCAAGTGAGACGAACATCGACACGATCCTCCATATGATCGACCATCACTCGGCGACTGGCAGCAGCAACGGTCAACAGGGCTTTGCAGCTGTCGTGGTCGACTCGATCCAGACCGTGTTTGCTGACGACGTGCCGTCGGCTGCTGGCTCGGTGAACCAAGTAAAGGAGTGCACGCTCCGGCTCTTGCGCCTCGCCAAGACGCGCAATGTGCCTGTGCTCATCATCGGTCACGTGACCAAGAGCGGCGACATTGCTGGCCCCAAAGTGCTTGAGCACATTGTCGATACAGTCGTGCAGCTCGATGGCGACGTCCAGAGCGCGCGCCGTTTCCTCCGGTGCCAGAAGAACCGCTTTGGCAACACGAGCGAAGTCGGTGTGTTCAGTATGACCGACGCGGGCCTCCAGCCACTTGCAAACCCGTTGCTTGCGTTCGTCTCGTCTGCAGCCGGTGGCCGCGCGCTCCTCGGTTGTGACGATCGCGACGATACCGACTCTGACGATGTTGATAGTGACGCTACAAGCCTCGATGGCGCGTCGATCACGATCGCAATGGAAGGCACGCGGCCGATTCCGCTCGAGATCCAAGCTTTGACGAACCGTCTGTTTGTCAGCAGCGACAGCAAAGGCAGTGCTGGTGGCAATGGACCATCGTTCTCGCGCGTCCGGGGCAATGGAGTGTCGTTTGACAAGCTCCAGTTGCTCTTCGCAGTGCTCGAGAAGCGCGCAAGCGTGTCGTTCCAGGGCCAGAGCGTGTTTGTGAACGTCGCCGAGGGCTACACGATCCAAGAGCCAGCAGCAGATTTGGCGTTGGCCGTTGCGCTTGCGAGCGCGTTGACCGGCCGCGCTGTGATCCCGCGCGCCGTGTTTCTCGGCGAGATCGCACTGTCGGGCCACTTGCGGCCAGTCAAGATGCTCGACGCGCGCCTCGCAGCAGCTGCCAAGATCGGCGTCGATGTCTGCGTCGTGCCGCGCGTGCTCGACGACGAGACGCAACGTGCACTGCGCAAAATGGATGGCCGCGTGCGGATCGTCGAGGCTGCGACGTTGCTGCAGGCGCTCAAGATCGCACTGCAGGTAGCGACGACCGACAGTGACGTCGAGCGAGGTGAACGAGGCGCTGTAGACGACGACGACGACGACAGGTGAACACACACAGGTATATTGACGTTCCACAACGGCTACGGCAGTGGGCAATCGAGTCGGATCGAATCGAGTCGATAGGACAAGAAAGGCACCTGCAGTCGTCCCAGCGACTCGGACGACTAGCTCAGTGAGCGAATCGATCGGTTTGTAGAGGGAATGCGATTGCACAGCATCGCTACTTGCGCGTGCGCTTGTAAAAGCTGCTGTAACCACCACCGACGAGCGCATCGAGCGGGAGGTGGAGCTTGTCTTCGAGTGCGAGCGGCGCGGCTGCTGCGCCGAGAGCTGGACTGGTGTGGCTCGACTTGTGTTTCGCGACTTTGGTGGCTGGCTTGACCCACTTGCTACTCACAGCGTGCTGTGGCTGGCGCGTTGCTGCGAGCGCTTTGTTGTTGTTGTTGTTGCTCACGCGCGGACCGACGACGCGGCCGTTGATCACGATCGTTTTGTTTGCACTCGCCTGCACTTTGCTGTGTGGTCGGTGCGTCGCGTGGAGCTTCTTGGGGTTCGTCTGTGTGTGTGAGTCGAGCGGATCGCATGAGCATTGCATGGGAGATACATAGAGAGAGAGCGAGAGGAAGCGCGAGCGCTACAGGCGACGCGCTTGCGATGCAGAAGAGCGCAAACCGTCGCACATGTGCTGTTTGTCGAGTCGCAGGCGAGTGTCCTTGCGCGCCTGCCTTGCCGACCGTGATCCCGACTGCAATGCGTACATGTGTGCAGATACAGACTGCGTGAGCGAGGTGGATGCTTCAGGATACCTCAGTGTGCTAAGGGACGACCACAGCATTGGCGTGTGCACGCAGACGCAGACACTGACGCACGTGTCTTCTCGAGCGCGCTGATCTGGACGTCAGTGAGCTCGCTGCCATTGTTGAGTTTGCGCTCGTAAAACTTGCGCAGCGCCTCCTCTTTGTTCGAGACGATCTTGCCGCCCTGCCAGGGGATGCGACGCGCAGCGCTCGTGCTGCTCGTGCGCGTTGGCGCGGCGCTCGCCTTGACGTGAGCCAGCGTCACGACCTTCGTCATGTCTTATTATTGTGCCTGAAGCTGCGAGAGCAATTTGTGTGCGTTGAACGGTCTGCTTTTCGGTTCGGAACCGGACTTTCCACGCAAAAGACGGATATTCAGAATCGTATGTGGATTTCAGTATGTATGAGTAGAACATCGCAGTCTGGTAGTGCAGAAAACGAGTGACAACCGTTTTTGGCGGGTGGTGCGATGAGCATCACACGCAAGTGTCATTCATCGCTGGAATGGCTCCGAAGCTGCTGCGCCGCAGCGCTGCTGTCGCGGCGATCGCAGCGGCATCTGACGAGCCCGACATCGAAGACCTCGTGCAGACCAAGCAGCTGAAGAAGAGCAACATCAAGAAAAAGGAGCAATCCGCTGCTGAATCTGTCGCTGCTTCTAGCAGCAGCAGTCCGTGCGACGATGTGCAACACCACCATGAAGCGGTGCACGACTTTGACATGAAGGAGCTGCGCGACGTGCGCACCAACTTGCTACATTGGTACGATGCACACCGCCGCAAATTGCCGTGGCGAGGCGATCCGCCGCCGTACCTCACGACCGCGACGCACACCAAGCAGTCTGTAGCGGTTGTGAAGAAGACGAAGAGAGCTGCTAGTGGCGCAATGGACGCGTTTGTTGCCGTCACAGTCAAGACTGAGGTCAAGCAGCCACTCGATGATGCTTCCGAGCCCAGCAGCGAGCTGCCTGAAGACGAGTCAAGTAGCGACGCTACGATCAACTGCGAGCCGCCGCGCAAGGTGTCGCCGTACGAGACGTGGGTGTCCGAGATCATGCTCCAGCAGACGCGTGTCGACACGGTCGTCGACTACTTTGTGCGCTGGACCGCCAAGTTCCCGACTGTCGAAGCGCTCGCGAGCGGCAGCGAAGAGGTACGTCTTATGACTGGTCGGCTACAGAACAGCAGCCGAGCCACTCACAGTCGTGCTGCGTGCTGTTTGATGTGTGCCATGCGAATGAACGAGCAGGACGTGAATGCGCTGTGGGCTGGACTCGGGTACTACCGACGCGCGCGGATGCTCCACGCTGGCGCCAAGTACGTCGTCGAGCACTTTGGTGGCGAGTTGCCATCGAGTATCGAGCAGCTGCTTACGATCCCAGGCATTGGACCGTACACTGCAGGTACGACACTCCGTAACGTACGCTGCTAGTGTATACACACACTAGTGTACTGACTGGTCGAAACGTTGGGTGGGTGTCCCTGTATTAGGCGCCATCTCATCGATTGCGTTTGGGAACTGCGCGCCGCTCGTCGACGGCAACGTCATTCGCGTCCTTGCGCGGCTGCGTGCCGTTGGCGCCGACCCCAAGAACAAGCAGCTCATCAAGTTCTCGTGGTGCGTAGGGACCTATCTGAGTCGTTAGTAACTGGCTGCATGGAACTGCTCGCTCTAAACAGCGCTCTGACACGCTCGGTACACCGACAGGAAAGCGGCTGGTGAGCTCGTGACCGACTGCGATCGACCCGGCGCACTCAACCAAGCGCTCATGGAGCTCGGCGCGACCGTGTGCGCTGTACAAGTCCGTTGCGAGGCGTCGCTATCTCTCGTGCTGCGTCGTCGTGGTTGTGAATCGCTTGACTCACAATGTGTTGTGACGTGTCGTGTGGACAGAACCCATCGTGTATGCAGTGTCCTGTGCGCACAACGTGCTTGGCGTACGAAGAGACGCAGCTCCAGAGTATCAAGACTGCGACTTCTTCGCAGTCGAGTGGCGAGTGCTCGCTCTGCGACATGAGTCGCTCTGACGAGTGGCACGACGCGCTCAATGACGTGCGTCCTGTGCCGATAGGTGTCCCTGACGATCGACAAGTTCCCAGTACTCAAGCGACTGTGTTTTTATGTATGGACTACCTGACAGGTCGCCAAGTACCCGCTGCGCGCGAAGAAGAGCGAGTCGAAGAACGAAGTCATCTGCGTCTCGGTCGTCTCGTTTGACGAGCGTGGCACTGCGAATGGCGATGACACCGTTGCGACGCCTACGGCTGTACGACGTGCATCCAAGCCCGAGGTGCCTGCGACGTGGAAGTTTCTCATGGCGAAGCGACCAGCGGAAGGGCTGCTCGCTGGTCAGTGGGAGTTCATCCACACCAAGGTTCGTTCGTGACTGAGTGGACCGATATGTACATTAGAGGTTTTACGGCGCTGACACTGCTGCACTGCTGTATCGGAATTGCGCAGGTTGCAGACGGTGTCACTATCCCATCGTTTGCAGAGCGCAAGTCGCTCATGGACGCGCGACTCGCTGAGCTGCTCGATGCGGATGCAGTCGCTGACATTGCAGCAGCGAGCAGCAGTCGCATCAGTCGCAAAAGCTGCGAGCGTCGCGACCTCGGGGAGCTCACGCACATCTTTTCGCACGTCAAGCATCACATGGGCGTCGAGCACGTGCACTTGGCTACTGCGTCAGCGCTGCGAGCGATGACGAGCGCAACGAGCGCAGATGTCGATGGAACTGCAGGACCAGCAACAGTCCGCTGGATGAACACGCGCGAGATGCAGCAGCTCGGCATCACAACAGGCGTGAAGAAGATTTTGGGTCTTGTTGCGGCTGCTGCTGCTGCGCCATCGACTGGAGCGCCTGCAGCAGCAGTCAAGCTGAAGCGCAGCAGTAGTGCCGCAGCGCCATTGGCAGCAGCGAGCAAGTCCCGGAGCCGCTCGTCTGCTGCTGCGAGTGCGCGCTCGACGCCCGAGTCGGCGTTGTCGTCTGCGCCAAAGCGCATGAAGACGCTCACAAGCTTTTTCAAAAAGTAGAAACGGACTGTCTAGAGGTATACACTTTGCAAGTATATGCATTCCCTATTCTTGCCCAGCCGTGCGTTGCATTGCGAGAACAATCACTCAGTCAAAAATACACACCGCCGCTCCAGGCGAGCGACACCGACGACATCGTCGGAGCGGAGCTCGCGCTGCTGCTGCGGACAGCGACATCACGCACAAAGTACGAGCACACGGCGACCTCCTCTTTATTATGGGCCAGAGCGGCGAGACTGCGGTCGTGACGCGCAACGCGTCTGTCGCGCTGCAAATCGATCGACTCCCGCTGCGCGCAATGCCAGCGACGTCGCCTGCAGTCGTCCCAGCAGTGCGCAAAGCGGGTGTTGTCGAGCACACCGAGGTGCACCACGCGCCAACGTGCGACACAGTCATCTACTTTCGCAAGATCGTTGCAGGCGACATTGACCAAGTGCGCGCACTGCACGAAACGTGGTTCCCGATCCGGTACAACCAGGTGCGTCCGCTTGTGTCCTCTTGTGGCCACGTCACCGCCTGCCTGGTCATGTGTATGTGTATAGCCACTTTCTGCGCTTGCGTGCCGCCGTCATCGCCTCGCATGTCTGCTCACGCATGTGCGTATGCTTGTCTGCTGCGTCAGTCGTTCTACGATGGCGCTGCGACGGGTCTCTGGATGGAGACTGGTGGACCGCTGTTCACGCAGCTCGCCGTGCAGATAACCGCTACTGCTGCTGCTGCTGCTGCGCCGTCGCCGTACACGACCGCCAGCCGCTTTGCACGCGCGTCGCAGCCGTATGCGCACGAGTACATCCTTGGCGCCGTGACTGCGAGCACGTTGCCGCTCACAAAGATCGAAGACCCAGAGCTCATTGCAGCTGACGACACGGTGCACACGCACGTGATGTACATCCTCACGCTCGGGAGCCGCTCGTGTGTGCGGCGCAAGGGCATTGCAACTGCGCTGCTGCAAGCGTGCATTGAGCACGCGCATCGGCAGCCCGAGTGCGGCGCCGTGTACTTGCACGTGAAAGCCGACAACATCAGCGCGTTGCGGTTCTACGAGAAGAACGGGTTCCAGAACCTCCGCTTCCTGCAAGGTGCGGGTCTATAGTGTATAGTCTGGTTCCATTGGCCAGGGCAGTGTGTGTACGACACAGTGCCTGACTGTATTGGCTCTGTTGTCCTAGACTACTACGTGATCGACGGCGTGCGACACGACGCGTACTTGTACATCCGCTACGTGAACGGCGCAGGGCCACAACCTGGTTGGCTCGAGCTGATTGCAAGGTGCGTCACTGGCCGGTTCGCTGGCTGGGTGCCTCGACTCGACTCGACTGGACTCAACTGGACTGAGCTGACTCGACTGAGCTGACTGGACTGTGCGTTCTGTGTGCACCTGCGCATCCAGACCGCTGCTTGCGTTCTTCTCGCTCGCATCAACTGGTTGGCGCAAGCTCGTCGACGGCCTCTCGACGGATGACGACGATGCTGGCGAATGCGACCGCGAGAGCGTTGGAGCTCGACGTGCAGACAGAACAGCGCTCACAAAGCCAAAGGACGCGAGCCGAGCGTTGTATGTATAGTATCAGTAGAAGAGAGCGGACGACGCCTGGGCAAATGCGAACTTGCTCGATTTGTTCAGTCTTGCTGGTGCTGTCACGCATTCGCACACACGCTTGGCGACGAGTGTCTTTGATTATGTGCTGGCTACCTACCGTTCTGACTGCGAGGCACTACAGCCGACAACTTGGGTGATCGGAATGGCTCAGAACTGTTACAGTGACTTCCGAGATGTCCGTTTCGCAATCGCTACGAGCTCTGCGCTTGCTCAGTCTAGCGCTCACAGTCTGTCAGTCAGAGAAGCACACAGACGAAGACGTCGACATGGACTTTGAGGGCTTGCTCGATGAGGTCGAGAGCGTGATCAACAGTGACGCGACCTCGCGCAAGCCGAGCTACAGCTCAGCAGCGTCGGCATCGTCCGTGTATCCGCGTTCAACCGCGTCGACATCACCACCGGACGCGATGCAAAAGGCGCGCAGCGCATCGTGTGTACGTCACGTTGCGCCACTTGCATCTGCTCGTGTGGTGTATTGGATCGAGTCGCGTCTAACTTCTGTTGGTGGGCGTGCGCGTCCATTTCCACGCAGGTCGACATTGACGACCTCCTCGATATGATCGACGACGACAGTACCGACCGCGCAGCTGTGCATCCGCGCAGTAGCAGCAGCAGCGCATCACGCGCAGGGTCGACGTCGTTCGTGGCAACGCGCAAGGACGAGTTCCAGGCCGGCGGCAAGAAGAAGTGCGTCTGTGCCTGCATGTTCGTGTCGCAGTGGTACAACGACTGCGTGACAACAGCTCAGCAAGCGACTCACACGAGTGTGTGATGATTCGGTATCCAGGTGCTCGCAGCTCTTGCTCGACGGCGAGCACGCCAAACGCGGCGTGAACACTGCGCTGTCGTCCCACAGGTATCGACCAACGTGCCCACAACACATGCGAACTTGCGCAAACACTCACGCTCGTACGCTGTCGCTGCCACGCACTATCTGCTGTCGACTCGCTCCAGCATCTGCTCGAACCTGCGCTGCAACGACTGCGACTTCACGGTCGTGCAGTTCCTCGGCTGGTGTGCGCGATGTCGCTCTCGTGTGTCGCCAGCATGACACGAAGGCTATGCGACTCACTTGAGGTCGTGTATGCACGTAGGAAGTGGAGCGCAAGTGCCGACTACATGTTCTTTCGCGAGAACGTGCCGAACGAAGCGAAGCTCCGCGCCAAGATGGACGCAGCGCCAGGTGCGACTGCCTCGCACTCGTGGTTTGTGCGTATACCCCGTGTCCCTTAGCCGGTTAACAATGTCGCATCTTGGCGCAGGTGTCGTCGCGTACGCGTGTCAGTGCAAGTGGCTCTCGATCGACGTGCAGACGCGCGTCGACAGCTGCCGCGTCAAGTGGTCGTGCGCGGGGCACTAACTTGGTGGTTGGACCAAGAGTATCGACGACACGTGGCTCTGTCGCCAATACACACATCACACATCATCCAACAGCAGCAGCAGCAGCTCAGCAGCAACTCACTTGCTCGCAGACACACAGAGACAGACACACCGTACCCGTCTCTCTCGCCTCTCGTAATGCTCTTGGTAAATACGATAAACAGGACTGCACCTGCTCGCTCGAGTCTGCCATTCTGCCTGTCAGTCACGGCTGGAGCTTGAGTCGCGGCTGCGACGCCATTTCGTCGTCCATGAGCGTCTGCAGTGCGTGTGGCGACAGCTCGTTGGTCGACGCGCAAGCCGATGACGACGACGCCTCTTTCCCAACGCGAAAGAGCGCGATCCAGACCGCGACGACTGCGTCCGGCGACGTCGTGGCACCGAGTGCGCACTTGGCGAGCAGCGACTCGATCGTCTACATTAGAACACCAGCAAGTGGATACAAACACGCGAGTCAGTGCGTGAAGCAGCAAAGCGAAGCGCTCTTGCATCGACCGATCGGTGGCATCTCGTAGCCACTAGTCAACGTACTGCGATCGCAGCTTTCGACGAGACGCTCCACTGCAGGATCCGGTAGCTCCAGTACGCAACAAGCATCGGGTGGAGGTACCGATGCTCGAGCAAAAACTTCTGGATGTCGTTCCAGTACAAGTCGTCTGTGCGCGCGCTCTCGAGCTCGTACGGATCGTACGACGCCGCGCCGCTACTCGCAGGCGACTCGGTGCCAAACTTGCTGTTGCTGCTGATCCACGATGGCAGTGCGACACTGTACGCGTCGCTTTGGTCCACACAAACGCGCAAGCGTATACGACGCAGTTAGTTGGTTGGCGCGTGTCCAGTCGGCTAGACCCAATGGTGCCCACACATACGGAGCGCGAGCGTCACGTACAGCGATGACGTCGGCAGTGCAAAGCTCGAGAGCGCCTCGAGCGCAAAGCACTTGGTAAAGCGCAGTGCTGTGTGTGTTGGCTGCGCTGCTTCGTCGTATCGGTGACTGTGCTGCATCGACGTCCATAGCGCGAGGTACAGCGCATAGTCGCGCTCGCGTCCTAGGTGCGTCAGTGCACGCGACCGCATCACCTGGTGGCAACGTCGCACACGTAGCAACACGTGCGTCAGCACTGACATAGTCCTCCATCTGCTCGTCCACATGTTCGCACCTTCAGCATTGCGAGGCGCTTGCGCTCCTGTGACGTGCGACACGGCGCTGCGGCTGCGATCAGCGACGTGATCTCGTGGATCGCATGGCCGGCAAACAGTGTGCCGTGACGGATGTACGGCAGCAGACTCAGCACGCCCTCGCCCTGTGGAAGTGAGCGCGGCACCGTTCTCAACGTCAGCTGATGCACCACGTACACACACACGTACACATATACGACGCAAACTCTGGTGATAAGTGCGCACATACATGGAGTTCGGCCTGAATCGCTGGACGATCGCTCGACTCGGCGAGCAACCGATCGAGCTTCTGGAGCGCGTCCATCTCGCTGAACGGTGCCATCTCGGGGCTGCTCCGCACATTGAGCGCCTCGACGATGCGCCAGTCGACTTGTTCGAGCTCGAGTTCGCGCAGCAGCTCGGCAAACGCCTCGCGCTTTGGCAGTGCAGCAGCATAAACAGCAGCGCTGGTGTGACTCGCTTCGGGCTCGAACGGCATGGCAGTGAGTGGCTCGCCATGCGACTGAAACGCCTCGGTGTACGCACTACTAAAGACGTCTTCGCTGACAAAGCGCTCGCCTCGCACGAGCGTTCGCTGTACGATCGGGAGGCGTGTCTGGATCGGCACGCACGTGTTCGAGTCAACAGCAACGAGTGGCCACGACGACGTCGCTTGCGTCGCAAGTAGCAGATGGACGAGCTGGTCGAGCTCGCGCCGCGCACCAACGTCGTACGCGTCGTCGGTCACAACAACGAGCGGCGCAAACGCGTCGAGCAGCTGAAAGAGCGGAAACGCGCCGCTGCATTGCACCTCACGACTCGCTGCTGTCTTTTGTGGCGCTGTGCTCGCTGTCACACCAACGAATGGCAGCCCGAGCTGCTCGAACTGTGAGTGGACGTCGGCGTACGACCAGCGCGCGAACGCGTCGCTTGCACTCGCAGCGTGGCACGTCGGGTACACGACTGCGTTCGGCACGAGACTCAGCGTCACGAGCGGCACGGTCAGCTGCTGCGCGAGTCGCTGCGCGGCGTCGAGCGCAAAGTTCCCGTGCGTCACGCGCAGCGTGTGGCGCATCCAGTAGAGCACGCACGGTGGCGATGATGTGGCGTTCGCGCGTATCGTTGTCGTTGCGGCTCGTGTTGGCGCGTATAGCACTGCGCAGCGCGCTGCGAGTTGAGCTGGCCAGCGCTCGCACACTGTCGCAATGTCGTCGATCGACTCGCGCATCGCAGCTGCGTGTGTTATGGCAGTAGCATCGGCGTCGGCTAAGTCGCTGCTGTTGCGACTGCTGCTGCTGGCACGACCATGCGTTTGCACTGCGTTGTCGCCGCCATTGTCTTCGCTGTTCTCCAACTCGGTGCCAAAGAGCAGACTCATGAGTTCGCCGTGCGCGACGACGTCGTCAATGAGTCGAGCCGACTCGAGTGCTGGCTGCACTGCATCGGCATCGGCAAGGCTATGGTCGTTGCCGTTGTTGTCATCGATGACTCCTGCAGCGCTTGTTTGTGTATCGTCGGTAGCTGCTGCATCGTGTCTCTCGACTGCAGGACTCGGCTCAGCGAGTGCGTCGGACTCGACAGAACGATCGGTCATCGGCGCACTCCTCGGTGCATCTGCAGCTTCCACGTCATCGGTATCTGCTGTACTCGCTGCGCTTGATGGCTGCAGCGTCGTCCCACCAATTGTTGCGTCTGCGCTCGCAATGAACATGTCGAGCACTGGCTCCTGCGTGCACGTGTGTAGCGACTCGCTCTGCTCGCTGGAGGCGTCGATGCGCGCTGATGTGAGCGTCGCGAGAGCGTCGTCGTGCGATCGTCAGTGTGAAGTGCACAGCATTCGTACTGAAGGCGAGACTGGTAAACACACACAGTACACACACCTTCAGAGATCGGTACTACAGCGTCGTGCTCGCTCGCAAAGAACGCGTGGATCGCGTCGAGCTGCGTAAGAAAACAGACATCCGCACACGGCATCAGCTTTTGCATATGCTCTGGCAAAGCACAACTTGGCAACAGAGACACATACACGACCAGGAAGCGGTGGATACAGAAGCAAATGTGAGCGCACCGTGCCAGGCGAGAGCGGCGCATCGTGTCGATCCAGGACGCGAATGAAGTCGCCAGACTTTGTCGGGAACAGCCGCAGCGTCGCGTCGTCTTCTCTCGCGCTCTTGCTCTGTGTGCGCCGGCGCTTCAGCTCCTGCAGTGCGTCGGAGATCGCACTCTCAGCAGCGGCAACGAGCTGCTCGTCGTCGTCATTGATGCTGTGCATGTCAAGTTGCTTTAGTGCGTATGTTGTCGAGCCAACACCGAATGCCGCAAATTGCCTTTTCGGCAGATTCACATCACTTGTTGAATACGTGCGAGTAAACAAGACATTTCACGTACACAACACGTTCATCCATTCACGGCCTATTTATTCTAGACTACTATAATCAAGAATGTATGAGGTTACAGCGTTGTACTACAATACATTGTAATATTCGCTCTCAGTTGAACAACTCGTCGATCACAAAGCACACAATCACAATCAACACACGCAATACACAAAATCTGACTGCATGCGCATAATATATCTATTACAGATAATACACTTTTGATCGTGCAAAAGGGCAGATGCTAGCCAGTGATATACAGATCATTAGAATGACTGCTGAGGTGTTTAGCAATAACATGCTGAGAGGGTCCGCACGCTCAAGCCACATGGAATGACATGTACTCCCGCATACGAGCTTCATGGAGACGTGCCACTCGCTTCATCTCGTCAATTGTATACATGTTACTGTAGTTCTATAAAAATATTCAACCTGGCGATGATCATGAATGGCTTTGCAGGATAAGAAGAATACTGTACCCACTTGGTTTTTACGTACGGTTGGTGTATTTGTACTGAGGAAAATGCATGTAATGACAAAGAGTGAGAAAACACCTCATAATCACACCGATCATTTGTTGAGCATTCTCAAAGATTCGAATCATATTCACAGATTCTCGTTTCTGTCGCTTTTACATCGTTTTTCGATATATTCATTTTTTCGACAGCATTCGTTTGATTCATTTAATGGAACCATAACGCGCTGCCGTTATTTATTCAAATGCTCGACTACAGGTAGTTAGCTGCAAAATAGCATTGTCTTTCAGCCGAAACCACGTGACATATCAAGCAATTTGT
>JAASGP010000024.1:0-65550 GCA_023334275.1 Globisporangium carolinianum | reverse complement strand
CGCTGGCTGCAACACGTCGGTTCTCCTCGGTCTCTGTCGCTGCTCTTCTGCTTGCGTCGCTGGTAAGCGAAGTTGACAGGTTGTTGTTGTCCATCATTGCGTCGCAACACGCGAACGTGCGTCCAATTGTGTGTCCCGCTCGTGTGTGTGCGATGTGCGCGTTCCATTGTCCATCATCTCGCGAGTGTGTTTGCGAGAGAGAAGCGTTTGTCAAAATAGGCATGTTTGTATGACGGATCGCTGCGATTCAGCTGCTGGCATCGATGTCATTGCGCACAGCCGCCAGGTCCCGCGTGAAGAAGTGGTAGGCGTAGGAGCTCGGGTTTGTTGGTCGATCACGCACGATGCCGCGCACGAGCGCGCGCATGACCTTGTTTGCGTCTGGATGGTCGCGCAAATAGTGTTCGTTGTCCATGCGGATCATGACCTGTGACGGAGCACAAACCCAATAGCAGCAGCAGAACGACGACAGGAGCGTGATGAGATCGAATCGCATGTCTACGAAGCACGCCATGTGCTTGACACAATGACATCACCTTGGCTTGATTGAGTGCGCCAAGCTGATCCGGCGTGAGCACTTGGATCTTGCCTCCATGGCTTCCAGCATCTCCAGTGTCGTCGTCGTTGCCCATGGCGCTCATTGCTAGTTTGCTGGCTGTCACTTGCTCGCGTCGCTTCACGTTTGACAAAGCAGATACAAGAAGAGCTCTTTGTCGAGCCTGCGCTTTTCCATTATGACAGTTGGCAGTATTGTTGATGGTTTCGCGTGTACCACATCACCGAGTGAGCGACTCACTAATTTAGCATTCCATATATTACAGATGATTGCATATATTATACTATCCACCGATATCTATCGTAGCGCTGATTCGCTGAAGACCTCATCCTTTCGTGCTTACTGGCTGATTAGTTTGTGCGCAATAAAGAGACCGTGTACGTTCACACTCCACCGCAATGTTTCTGAATATAACATTTATACTCCATTGAGCACGTGTGGTGTGTGCGCCAAGCTTTGTTCTGCTCCTCATCCACCATCACCAACCGCACAAGCAAGCAGCAGCAGCAGCAGCAGCATTAGAGCGATGTGGAACGTCTGTCGTGCCGCCGCGCTGCAGCAGCTCCGGCGCTCGGTCGCCACCAGCAGCCCCGCTGCACTTGCGCTCGCGAGCCGCCACGCCATCACCACTGCCGCGCCGCGCGCTGTGCTCGCGCACCACTTCACGAACGTCGCGGGCGTGGACCGCGACTTCATCCTCTCACGCTCGGCCAAGGAGCTGCGTGTCGAGCTCGGCAACGCAAAGATCGTGCGCGTGCAACAAGCGCTCGGCAAGGAGCTCGAAGATGTGCTTGCAAAGGACGATGTGTCGCCAGAGGAGATCAAGGACATCTTCACGGCCGCGCAAAAGACCAAAGCGACGCGCGTGATGCTGCGCGCGTTCGAGTTCATGCACGACGCGTTTCCGAGCCGCGTCGACTTTGCGATGCTCGGCGAGATCTTCCGCATCCTCATGCGCGCGCGCGATGGCGAGAAGCTCTTTGCAGTCTACGAGACGCTCCGCGCGCGGTTCCAGTCGACACCGGAGATGGTCTACCGCTTTGGCATTGTCGGCAAGCTCGAGCTCGGCGACCTCGACGGTGCGAACGCGATCTGGGACGAGATGCTCGACGCGGGCCATGCGACGCCGAACGAAGTGTCGTCGCGCATGCTCCAGGCGTACGCGCGCGCGGGCGACCGCGATCGCGCGCTCGAGATCTTCCACTCGCTCGACCCGCAGCTCGGGCAGTGGCACGAGTCCGCGATCGACCGCGTGATCCTGAGCCTCGGCGTGCTCGGCGAGCCGCAGCTCGCGTTCGACTTTTACGTGAACTCGAGCATGAAGCTCAACGGCGGGACGCTCATGGCGCTCCTGAGCGTCTGCGTGAGCAACAACTGCCACCAGCAGGCTGCTGACATCCTCGCGAACCGCAAGCGCTTTGACCTCCATCTCGACGCGCGTGCGTACAACCGGATCCTCACGACGCTCGAGTTCCTCGGCCACCACGCCGAGCTCCGCGACGTGCTCGAGGAGATGCAGGCGCGCAACACGCGCTTTGACTCGATGACGCGCACGATCATTGCGCGCAACGCATCGCACCTCGAAGGCACGCCGTTCGTGCACGCTGGGCATGGTGAAGGCAGCGATGACGACGCAATCAGTGACGCCGACAGCAGTCACAGCCACGGGGGGAACAAGAAGCCGTCGAGCTTCTTTGCTGCGCCGCGCATCCGCGAGCTACTCAAGCAGGGCGACGCCAAGCAGGCAGCTGCGCTCGTTGACGAGTACGTCAAGCCGCTGCTTCCAGCTGACGTGCCAGCTGGTACAGTTGTACCGGACGGCGCGCTCAAAGTCCCAGCACTGCTTGCAGCTGACGCAGTGCGCGCGTACATGCAGACTGGCAACGACGCCAAGGTCGCGCAGCTCGTGCAGACGTTCAGCACGGTCGAAGGCAACTACGGCCAGGCGCTTGCTGCGGTCATGATGCACTACGGCGTCGCGGGCACGGGTGGCGACGCAAAGCTCGCGTATACGGCAACCAAGGCGCTGCTGTTCCAGGGCCGTCAGATCTTCCGCGTCGACGACGCGCTCGCGCTCTTCCGCAAGTTTCGCGACGTCACGTCGACTGCTACGCTCTTCACGCAAGTCATTGACGAGTTTGCAGCGAGCAAGCAAGCGCCAATGGAGCAGTCGCAAACGGCAAGCGACGTTGTCGGGCTGGACGCCGATGCAGCAGCAGCAGCTACGCCGCTGCCGCTGCGCAAGCGCTTCTCGACGTTCAACCTCGGCCGCGTTGTCAACATGACGCTCCAGACGTTTGTCGAAGCCCGTGAGCTCGACCGCGCGCTCGCGGCGCTCGATGCGCTTGCTGCACGTTCGTTGCCGCCGACGGCGTTCAACTACGCCGTCGTGCTCAGCACGATGCGCGAGCAGAACAGTGCGGCTGCACGCACTGGCAAGCAGCAGCAGCAACGCAACAGCAGGGGCAAGAGCAAGCGCAAGGCAGCCGTGTACGACGCCGACGCGTTCGAGCGCGTGCTCGCCGACATGCGCAGCCGCGGCGTCGCTGTCAACAAGTCGATCGTTGGGAACGTATGCGTTGGGCTCGCAGGCGGTGCAAAGCGCCAGCGGCTGCTGCTGCTCGAAGCGTACGCCGAGGCACGCAGTGTTGCTGCTGCCGACAAGTACGTGCTGCCGACTGCATGCTACACGACGCTATTGCAGACCGCCGCGCAGGACGGCAGCGCGGCCGAGCTCCAGGCGCTGTACGACGACGCGGTCGCGTCGCTCGGGGACGCAGCTGCTGGCCGCGTGCCGCGCGACTGGACCGCAACGCTCGTGGCTGCGCTGCTTGCGAGTCACGACGTTGACGCTGCGCACAAGCTGCTGCTGACGATGCCGCAGCTCAATGGCGCAATTGCGTACGAGCCGCTCGTTGCGGTGCTCCGTGCGGTTGCAACCGCTGGTGACCGCGTCAAGACGGCGGAGCTGCTTGAGGCGCTCGAGGCGCACACGTTCCGCCTGAATTTGTCGGACGCGTACGACCTCGTGCACGTTGCGCGCGACACGAACCAGCCGCAGCTCGCGCTCGAGGCTGTGCGGCTCTTTGAAGTCGCGCACGTCGACGAAACGCGCGACGAGCTCCACGGTGTGCGTCTCGCCGACATGCACGTCGCGACGAAGCTGCGGACGATGTACCGCGTGACGCTCAACGTGTGCGAGCAGAACGGGCAGTGGAAGAACGCGCTGCGTCTGCGCGAGCGCGTCGCAAAGCTGCTCGGCGAAGATGCGATTGCCGATGTGACGAACGACAAGCCGGTCAAGGCAGCGACGGTTGCGACTGGCGAACACGACGCGTGAGTGTGCAAGAGATCGAGCAGTGGGACGTCGTGGGGATGCGATGTGATGTCGATATCGCAGCATGGCAGATGGGTGTGCATAAGCTGCTGCGATCGGGGTCGTTGTTGCTAGCAACAGTGAGGTTGTATGAGTGCGGTGCTCGCTCACGGATAGACTTGTTGTACCTGCTTGGACTTGCTGCAATAACCAACGCAATAGACATTTGAGAAGACGCACTGTCTTGCTGTTTATGCGTGGTCAGTGGATGTGCTCGTTAGTCTCAGTCTCATGCAGCAGACGTGCATGGTCGCTTGTGCATGCGCCTTTGCGTGTCAACGATCTGGTGGTGCTGCCGATCCCTGCGTTTATTCACTATCGATTTCTGAGCCATTGAGTGCTGTGAAAAAACACGCACACTCTGACGCAAGCTCAACCGCACAGATCAACGTGCGATGTGGCGCGCATGTCGAGTTGCGGCGCTACAGCACTTGCGCACGCACACGACCGCGTCTTGCACGGCGCCGATCTCGCGCTCGATCAGGCAGTACGCGCTACCTGCAGTGCAGCACAGGAGTGCGCGCGTCTTCTCGTCCAGCACAGAGACGCCGCTCACCGTCAGCGGGATTGCGCTGCGCGACCTCGCGACACACTCGCGCCACGAACTTGAGCGCGAGTTTGGTGACCGTGCACTGCGCGCCGCACGCAATGCACTACCTCGTACGTGGGACAACTTGCTGCTGACGTCAAACTGCGACGAGCACGATGACGACGCAGCAATCGACAGCAACGCAGCACCCGTGTCCCGCGAGCTTGCAACGCAGATCTTCCGCGCTGCGCTCAAGACGCAGCAGCCAGAGCTCGCGCTGAGCGTGTTTGACTACATGGACGCCGCGTTCCCGACGCAGGTCGACTTTGTCGTGTACGGCGAGGTCTTTACGCTGCTCGCGCGCATGGGCGACGGCAACACAGCGCTTGCAATCTATGAGCGCAACCGGCCGCTGTACGCGCCGGACCGGCCAGCGCCGGAGCTCATCTACCGCTTTGGTGTGTTTGGATTGCTCGGACAGCGCGACTTTGCAGGCGTCGATTTGCTGCTCGACGAGATGCAGACGCTCGGGCGCGAGTCGTCGAACGAGCTCAAGTCGCGCCTCATGCTCGCGTACGCCAAGAGCAACGAGTCGGAGCGCGTGCGCGCTGTATTCGAGTCCATCGATCCGCACGTCGGGCGCTGGCACGAAGCCGACGTGAACCGCGTTGTCACGAGTCTCGGACTTGTCGCGCGCGCCGACGATGCGTTCGAGTTCTATCGCCACGCGCAGATCAAGCTCACGGGCCACACGCTCGTCGCGCTCCTCGGCGTCTGCCGCGCAAACAATCGGCGGCGCCATGCGCTTGCGATCCTCGCAAACCGCAAGCGCTTTGGTCTTGCACTGACTGTGCGCGAGTACAACAGCGTGCTCGAGACGCTCGAAGCGCTCGACGAGCACGCGCACATTGCGCCGCTCCTTGACGAGATGCGTGCTGCTGACATTCCATTTGACAAACGCACGCGCGCAATTGTTGCGCGGAATCAGCACTGTCTGCAAAACACGCAATTTGAGCAAACGCAATGCGCAGCAACAACGCTCCAAACAGCGGCCGCTTGCCGCCGCGAAATGCAAATGCTGAATCGACAAAACGCATTTGTTGCAGCTGCAGCACTTGCTGACGCGCACGTCACGCCGGTCGATGGCGATGACGGACTCAGCGACAATGGCGCAACAACAATCCCGTCGGCACTGGCAGCAGAAGCAGTCGTCGCGTACGCAAACAGCGGCGCGCACGCACAGGTCGCTGCGCTCGTGCGCGGCTTTGGCCGTGTCGAGGGCGACTTTGGCCACGCACTGACAGCAGTTGTATCGTTCTACTCGGAGCGCGACCACGCGCTCGTGTACGCTGCGTTCAAAGCGAGTCTGTTCCAGCGCCGCACGATCTATCGCGTGCACGAAGCGCTCGCGCGGTTCCGCGAGTTTCGCGACGCCGACGCAGCACTTGCGCTCTTCCACCAGGCGTTTGCGCGTATCGCAGCAGCGCTCGAAGCGAACGGCCGCGACTTTGTCAAGCTCAAGCGAACGCTGCCGTTCGACCGAGCGCACGTCGTACAGGCGACGCTGCTTGTCTTGCTCGAGCAGCGCGCGCCGCTTGCAAATGTCATCGAAGTGCTGGACACGCTCGACGCAAATGGCTTTCGCGTCCGCGCAGGCGAGTACACGACGGTGTTCCGCGTCATGCGCGAGCTCGGCGGCTACAGCGCCGACGACGTTGATTTGATATGGCGCGACATGGAAGCGCGCAACATCGAGCCGACGCGCGCAGTCGTTGCGCACACGTGCGTTGCGCTCGCAAGTGGCTCGCAACAGCAGCAGCAGCGTGTGCTTGACGCCTATGCGCGCGTGCGTGACGCTGGCGACAGCAACAGCAACGCAAGCGACACGTACCAGCTCCCTGCTGCGTGCTATACAGCGCTATTGGGCGTCGCAAGTGCGCGGTCCGACGTGGCGGCTGTGCGCGCGCTCTTTGACGACGCCGTGCAGAGCCACGCAGCGGCAAAGCGCGCACACCGCAAGATCAAGTTCTATCCGCGCGAGTGGGTCATTGCGCTCGTTTACAAGCTCGTGCAGACGAGCAGCAGCAGCACCAGTAGTGACGATGCGATGTGCACAGCGGAAGCCGACGCGTTTGCGCT
Source organism: Globisporangium carolinianum (assembly GCA_023334275.1). Lineage (NCBI taxonomy): Eukaryota > Oomycota > Peronosporomycetes > Pythiales > Pythiaceae > Globisporangium > Globisporangium carolinianum. The sequence continues at coordinate 58,950 of JAASGP010000024.1, read as the reverse complement.
CGTGATGACGATGAAGACCAAATGTGGCGGCTTTGCGTACGACGCAGTCGTTGCAGCGCTCCAGCTGAGTGCGCTAGTTGGCGACCGTGAGCATGTTGCACGGCTATCCGCGATCTTGACACGCGACGCAGCGCTGCGACTGCGATTGAGCGACTGCGAGAAGCTCGTGCAAGTCGCAACAGAGCGACGCTCGCTGCTGCTTGCAATGCAGGCGATCGAGACGTTTGAAGCCGGCAACGCTGTGACGTCACCGCCATCTACTGCTGGCGCATCGATTGCTGCTGGCGCAGTGCCACGAGCGCTTGAGCTGCGAAAGCCGTCAAGCGCTAAGAAGCGCAAAGATCTTGCTGCAATGTACGCAGCAGCGCTAACGCTGAGTGAGCAGTCGACAGACGCAGCAGCTGCAACTGCGTTTTTGCAGGCGCGTGTGCGCGAGTTTACCGAGACGCAGGAGACGCATCTGAAGTAGCAGCAGCAACAGTAAGCGCGTAGCTGCTGACGACACGACAGCGTGGAATAGACTGTATTGGATGGTGCTCCGCAGCTGCTTTTTCAGTGTTCATGCTGGTCGATACGCCGTACCGCCGACAGGTCGAGAAAGACGCGAACACGGTCGAAGCGTACTTTGGGCTCTTTAGCGTCAGCGGCAAGCTCAACAAGGCGTACGACAAGCTCGTGATCAATGGTACAGCTGGCGCTGACGGACCGGTCACGGAACTGCCCAAGACGACGTCGATGCCGACGCCAGTGCCAAGTTCGAGCGACGCGGCTGCGCTGCCTCGGACGCTTGCACCCACTGCACTCATGCTCGCAGCAGCCGTGCTGCTTGTTAGCGGTACCTCATTCTAAGCGCGTCAAGCCAGAGTGCAGTGTCCGCCGTGTATTCTTTGTGTAGCGTCACTGTCGTTACGGGATGCATGGCTTCTCCTTCGAGTACGCGTAGCACTTGATAGAACCAGCACTGTATTGACTGATGGGCTAGAGAGAGCTGTGGGCACTCCAGGAAGACAGACTGTCGTCATGGGTGAATAGCGTACACTGAGTTGTTAATTAGGGGGTTATGTGGACACACACACGCTGCTGCTCAATGCGCTATTGAGACCGCCACGTCGCGCCTCAAGCAGCGGCCGCTGCCGCCGCGTTGTCGGCTTGGTGGAGCTGCCTCCAAGCCGCTGCACGACTTGGTCGAAACTGCGGCACCACCACGTCTCGGTGCGGTACTTGATCGCGCCAAAGCACCCAAACGCGCTGCTCTCGTTGCGCCGAAACGCGTGCATGTGCACGTGGTCAATGCTGTTGAACGGCGGCGCGTGGAACGCAAACTTGAACGCAGCGTCGTCGTCAAGCTGTACAGCGCTGCCAGTGACGCTGCTGCTGTTGTGTCCATCCATATCGTTGGTCGATAGCGGGAGGACGTGCTGCAGGACCATAGCGGCAACTGTCTTCATGCGTGTGAGGAGCTCCAAGTGGTCGGTCGTGAGCATGTTCACGTTCCGGATGTGATGCCGCGGCACGACGAGGATGTGCGACGCAACGACCGGTGCAAGCGGCCGAAAGACCGAGACGAGGTCGTCTTCGTACAGAAAGTCCTCGGCGCGTGCCCTCAAGATGTCGCAGAAGCGACAGCACACGACGGCGCCATTGCGACTGTACTTGACGCCTTTGCGCTTCGTCGAATAGCGCGAGCTTTCGCTGCTGCTACTGCTGCTACGTGACGAGTCGATCGAGTCGGTTGAGCGTCGCTGTGGGATGTTAACGTGACTGTGACTGTCGTGGCTCAACACGTCCGAGTCGGACAGTCCGTGCATCAGGATCGGTGTCGTTGGCGAGTCGAGCGCGACGCTATTGCACTCGTCGTCGTCATCGACACCGGTCGACGAGAAGCTGCTGTCGCCGCTCGCGGTCGTGCCGGACGCGGCGCCTGCACTCACTGCGTCGTGAGCGACGGTCCGGCGTTTGATGTGGTGCGGACTCGTGGTGTCCGTGCTATTGCTGCTGTTGTCGTGGTGTGCGTGGCGCGCGCTGCTGTTACTCTCTTTGCTGTGAAGCCGATGCAGGCAGCGCCGCAAGCGCTTACTGCGTAGTCGCGGCGCGGAGGAGGCCGCCGCCATGTGCTGTGTGTCTGCTGCGTCGACTCGAGTCGCTGTTGACTCGAGCGCAGACATTTCTCTCTCGGTATCTGAGTGTAAGGTGTCGGGATCGCAAATGCGGAGGACGAACGCTGCACCGCACGGCTGCTGAGCACGGACGCTTCGTTCTTCTCGATTGCTTCGCTTCTGTCGCGCACGCAACGCTTTCGGCTAAGCACTGCTGCTGCTTGTTGGTGGTTTGCGGTAGTGGCGGGCAGAGACGATTGACTGACCCGGCTCATGCGCCGCTCAAATTGCTCTCAGAGGCGCCCTTCTCACAGCACCCACGAATATCTTGATTTGAGTAAGCTGCAAATGATTGTACCTGACATCAGTATATTCTTGAGACCACCATGAGCGACAGGGCGGACTCGACAATCAATTCGAAACAAAGCCATCACGTACAGTATTCTGGACAGCATTGTTGACTGTATAATGACCAGCAAATTCATATTCCGCTCGAGTGACATTGCACAGTATTAGAAGACTGCTGAGGCAGGCGCATGCACATCGTCAAGCGATCCAGGTTGACGACTGATGGTCATTCCAGTGCAATCGCGACACGTTCCACGCCCGCCTCACGATGCATGCGCGCGATCCACTACAGCAGCAATCGATCCATTCATCAGCCATACAGGCGCGCATGTGACCTGTTCATTCGGCGCACATCACAGCTGCATGTCGTGCCATCTATCTCTATCGCTCGCTCGCTCGCTCACTCACTCGCAATCACCACAGCTCTGTGACGATCTGTCCGCTCTCAAGCCACTGCGTCACACGTGCCTTCGCAGTGCGCTCGTCCTCAGCCTCACCATGCGCAACGAGCGCACGCGCAATCGTTTGCTTCACAGCGCGGCCCATCGCGAGGCTCCCGCACACAAACACGTGGCCGCAGTCGTGCACGAGATGACGGACAACCATCGCGCTCTGCGCTGCGAGCACACCCTGCACATACTGATCCACCCACAACATAGTCACGCCACACACAATCGTCCACCCATCCATCGAGTGGTCAGCACGATCGCATACAAACTCCCATACAATCAACCGATCTCACACACGATCACGACCGTGAGACAGCTCCAAACGCATCATGACGTACGCGGCTCGACGGCGCGCCATCATCGTCACTATCAACAGCGCTCGAGAACGCGACGTGGAGCTCGTCGAGTACGCCGCGCGCATGCGCATCGCGAACCTCGTCGCCGTATAAAAAGTCGATGGTAGGCGACCGACAGCCGTAGAACAGCACAGCGCGGCGGTGCGTAGCGCTACTGTCATCTTCAGCGCGCTCGTGCTCGAGGTCCTGGAGGAACGCACGGAACGGCGCGATGCCGGTGCCAGCGCTCACGAGCAGGATCGGAAGGCGGTCCGTGCGCGGATACACGAACGTCGAGTGGAAGAACGCAGCGCGCACCGTGTCGCGACCTGGCTCGAGCGCGGCCAAGTAGCTCGAACAGCGCGGCGCGGGCTGCTCTGCGCGCTGCTTGAGGCCGAGCGTGAGTGCGACGCGGTCCGGCGAAAAGTGGCGCGACGACGACACCGTGTAGTACCGCGGCGCATTCGGCGGCGCGACCTGGACGAACGCGTCGAACGTCAGTTGGAGCGACGCGAATCGGTCAAAGAGGTCTGCGACCGACACGCTCTGACCCGCTCTGGTGGCGTGTGTGTATAGTGTAATACACCAGCATTCATACACATACGACCGTGAGTGTTGGTCACATACGAGCATTCAGTCTCACAGCATGCAAGCAGCGTACCGTTCGGCTTTGAGCGCTTCGAGCGCGTTTGGCATACTGAGCGCGTCGACGTCGTCTGCATCGCTTGCGTACGCTGCGAGTGCCTTGAACAAACGTGGTCGCGGCGCGCCTTCGAGGTCAAACGACCACGTGAGCGCGTCGCGCACCGAGCCAATGCGCTCGAACGGCCGCGGCACTGCATGTGCTGGCTGGTCACTATGACTGCTGCTGGTGTGGCTGCTGTGGATTGGCTCGGCGGTGAAGAGCACGTCCGGATCGACGTGCAAGTGCGCGAGCATGCGGTCGACGACTGCCGCGCTGTTCGGGACAAACACTGCAATGTTCGACGCGTCGTCGCCGACGTAGCGCTGCTGGTGCGCAGCGACAAGCAGGTCGATGTGCCGCACGGAGCGCCACCAGTCGTCGCGCGTGCGGTGCGACTCGCTGATCTCGTCGTTTGCTGCGATCGCAAACACGCCAAGGTCGTTGTCATGCAGCAGCGCTGCGTGTGCTGGCGATACGTTGGTTGGTTCGAGGAACTGCACGTCGTACTTGGGCTTAGGCGGGCTCGGTCGGCGTGCGTGGCCGCCCTTAGGCTGCTGCTGTTGGCTCAGTTCGTACTCGAGGAGCTTCTCCTGTGTGGCGCAGAGGTAGTGGATGCGTTAAGTCAGCGGTCAGCAACGAGCAGCTCCAGCACTAGCTCACACTCTTAACCATACACATGCACACACACACACACACCTGGTAGACAAGCAGCACGCAGTTGGGGCAGTCGAGTTTGCAGCACTCGTCGTCCTTGGGCTTCACAGGCGGACTCAGAGGCGCTGCGCGTTGCAGCTTTCTCGCTCTCGGCTGCCGTCACCCAGTATGTGCACACAAAGTACAAACACACACACGATACACACTCGTTCATATGAGTACACGCTAGGCGCGGAGGCGCTAAGACAGAGCATAGAATGCAACACGCACTTCGTTTTGCATGCGCTTGCGTGCCATCTCGCGCTCAAACTCCATGAACGCGTCCATGCCGCTCGCAAAGCCGCGTGCGATAGCGGCAGTGGCAGGCAGCAGTCTGCCAACGCGCGTCTGCGCTGTCGGCATGCATTGGTCGCATGCTGCGAGTGAATGTGCGTGCTGCCGCCTGCATATCCGCAGCGCCACTGCTGCGTGCTGGACGAATCTGCGACGCGCCGCGAGCATCGCACGTGTGGTCCGAATTTCGACGATGACGACTTGTGGACGATCGCTCGATTTGACACGCTTGGCGTAATGCATCTGCCTCAATAGTGTGGACATGATAGTGCTTCAAATAAGGGAGGCATCAAATCGCTTTGCGGTGTGGACTACGTAAGTGTGCGAAATAGCGTACACCGCGTTTTGAGTGACCCACACGACTTTCTTTGCCAATCAGTGGAATCAGTGGTGGTGCGTTTGGACCTGGAACGACGCGCCAATCACTTCGACTCGATCGATCGTCTGCTGTGCCGATCAGCGAGAGAGTATACGCACACGCAAGACTCAACGCAAGACACATCTGCGAGCAAGCGATATGAAGCGCAAGGGAGGTCGCAATGCGCCTTCGGCGGCGCCTGTGGTGCTGCCATCGTCTGCTGCTGGCGAAGAGCGCACCCGCGACACGGAGCGGCTGTTCGTACACACGAGCACGCTGCGCTGCGCAGAGCAGCACCGCTGCCGCGCATGCTGCTACAAGATCGTGCTCTACGGACGCGCGGGCTTGCTGCCAAACGTCCGTCCAGAGCTGTGTCCGCGCATGGCCAGCGAGCGCGCTTCGCCAGAGGATGAAGCCGACGAGAAAGCGGATGCCGACACTACTACTGACGCTACTACCTCTGCTACTAGCAGTGTGAGCATTGGGCTCTACGACTCGACGCACGTCAAGCGCATCCTCACAGTTGGTGACGGCAACTTTTCGTACTCGCTCGCACTCGCAACTGCGTTCGCACCACTCGCAGCCGACGCTGACACCCGCGTCGAGCTCGTCGCAACGTCGCACGAGAGCCGCGCGACGATCCTCGAGACGTATCCCGACGGCGCGCGCATCCTCGATGCATTGCAGGCCATGCCAATGCACGTGCGCGTGCTTCACGAAGTCGACGCAACCGACGCAACGCAGATGCACGCGCTCGGTACGTTCGACCGCGTGATCTGGAACTTCCCATGCGTCCGTGCACCGCGCGGTGAGGACGGCCAGAACAAGGAGATGGAGGCGAACAAGGAGCTCCTCGCAAGCTTCTTTCAGCACGTCGGTGCGATGCTTTCGCCGACTGGCGAAGTGCACGTGACGCACAAGACGAAAGCGCCGTTTGGGCAGTGGGGCATTGAAGCGATTGCTGCGCGCCACGGTCTGCGCCACGCGCGCTCGGTCATCTTTGACCGATGCCTCTACCCCGGCTACTCGAACAAGAAGGTGCTCTCGAAGGGCTCGTTCCCGATCTGGGACTCGCAGACGTTTGTATTTGTACCAGCAAGCCGTGCTGAGACGACGCAGACTGAGACTGGGGTGAACGAAATGACCCAGCCAGTGACGCCTGCGATGCTCCAGAAGATGTACTTGCTGCTGTCGCCGACGATCCAGGACCGACTCGACGCGAGCAGCAAGCACAAGAAGCGGAAGCTCAACAAGCAGCAGCCGCGCATCACGATCGCAGCCGACAGCGCCACAGCAGCAGATGCTGATCCGGCTAAAGACGGCGACGCCAAGGCCGCAGCAAACGCGAAAGCAAGCGGCGCGACCAAGCGCAAGTTTGAGAAGAAGGGCTTGCAGACCCACGAGAAGCACAAGCGTCCGCCGCAGCCGCCCGGCAAGATGGGGCACCAGAAGCGCCAGAAGCTGCGCGGCCGCAAGTGACGAGAGCGTGACGCTGCGTAGGCGCTTCATGCACGGCAGACGCTTCGACCAACAGCGCTGCTAGCGATACGCATAGACACATCCACACGTCCACATACAGGTTCATCATACGATCCACTCTTGTCAGTCTAACTTCTCTCATGCCAACACTGTCACGGACTATGTCGGAGCGCTACTGCTACAGCCGCCACATCACATGGCACAGCTGGGCCAACAGACACTGCGATCGACACTCAGAGCGGCTGGTGTGCTGGCCGAGCCGCTGTTGCCATCGCAGGCGTCTCGGAGTGCGTCGGCATCCGCAGATGCGGCGAGATCGACACTGTCGCCGGCGCTGCAGGTCGCGCATGGACATTTGTATGCGCACGTGTCGCACGCCGGTGCTTGCGGTAGACCGACTGAAGCTTGGCAGCTGCGCGATGGAGCGTGTGGATACCGACGAGCACAAACACGACGTCGTCGGCCACGACGTCGAACGCGTCGTGCGGCGTCGTGATCACGATCGGGAGCGCGACGTTGTGGCCAGCACCGAGCGCTTGCGTCGAGTGGCGGTACACGCCGAGGCACGTCGCTGCGTACGCGCTCGAAGCGATTGTGTGGAAGAGCGTGCCATACGAGCAGCCAGTCTGTGTATGAATGACAGAGCGAGAGGTCAATAGAGAATGTCAGCTACTGTGGCCATGCACACCATACAACCTCACGTTGCGTGTGGGAAGCGCGAACGTACGCGGAGGTGGCGCGGCACGGCGACCGTCGTGATCACGCCTGTGCGGCGTGGACCGCCAACGAGCTGGCGCACGATTTTGTGGATCGACGGGTTGTAAAACGTCTGCAATGGGTTATATCACGGAACAACACGGCACTAGCAGTCAGCCAGTAGCAGCAAGATCGTTCAAACGCCACACCCAACCACTGCAGAGTCAGACAACGCATTGCACACGCAGAGCCGCACCTGCACGACCATGTTCTCGCACAGCTCGGGGTGCAGCAAACGGCCCGACATGAAGAGCGGGAGACCAAAGATCGCTTTCTCGGACTTGTGCTGCTGCGTCTGCGCGTCGTGAAGGAGGATGTAGTTCCAAAAGTGGTCCGTGTCGCCCTCCAAGTCGGTCGCCGCAGCATTAGAGTCTGGTCCCACGGCCGCGGCGCCAGCGCGCAGACTCTCGAGCTGGAACGACATGCCCATGAACTTGGAGTTCGACTCGTCCGAGAGCTCCGTGAGCGTAAAGATGCGCGCAAAGTCCATCTTGAGCTCCACGAGCATCGTCGTGAAGATCGCTTCCGCGTCGACAATGCTCGACTCGAGGTCGCCGTCTGCGTCGCTGGTTCCCAGCAGCTCGGAGCTCGTGCGCTTGCCGAGCACGATGACTGCAGCTGCTGCCTTGGCGCCTGCGCGCTGGAGCTCGCTGTACACGAGCGGACTGCCTTGGACGTAGTACTAGCATTTCGTATGGTGGCAAACACGGTGGGATGTTATCAAGCCGAAACGTACCATCGTATACCCCCTCCGCACAACTCCTTGTACCCGCACATACCACATTGCTGAACGCTGCGAGCGTCTGCGTGACGATCGGCGACGGCTCGGCCGCGTCGATGATCGTGATTGGCGGGTGGCACTTGGCGTGCGCGGCGCGCAGTGGGATGATGAGCCACTGGAGACTCGCGAGCGCGTCTTCGCCGAGGAAGCTGCACACGACAATGTGCTGCGGATCCAGCAGCACGCGCAGCGACGGCGCAGCGAGTCCGTTGACGGCGTCATTTGCTACCGACGGCCGTCGCAAGCGCGAACCGATGAAGTCGGCGCCTGGCATCACGTTCTCGTACGGGTTCCCAGCCACGAACGTCCGGTTCGCTGCGGTGCAAAAGTTGAGTGCAACAGACTGGAGCGACCGGTCCTGTCAGTGGTGGATGAGACGCGTGTGTAAGAGGTCGTCGACAATGTCATCTCAGTCAAAGGCGACATGCAGTAGTAGTCACACAGACAAGCAGGTGGGACGTACGAGCAGCACCGACTCGATGCTCATGGCCGAGTGCTGTATACAGATACCGATCATCATCATATCCACAGCCACGACAACAGTGTCAGTACCTACCGCCCAGCTCGTACTCGTCGCTATCGTCTACAGCGAAGTATGGACGGACGAGGCCACACGTACAACGTTCTGCCGCTTCTGGATCGTTGTCTGCGCTGGCGACTTCTCAAGTCCCTGCGGTGTCGCGAGCTGCGCGTACGCTGTGACACTACGTAGTTCGCTGTCGTCGTGCCGGCCGCCGCTGCTGTTATTGTCGTCCTGCGACGCTGCGGCAATGAACGTATCGGCGAGCGGGTTGAGCACAGTCGCCGTCCTGTCGCGGCGACTTGCGTCGTCATGCCCGCCGTCGGAGCAGATGCCATAGTCAACAACCTGCGCGAGGTCGTCGGCGATGACGTAGCACTGCATCCACTCGGACAGAATGAGGCTCTGTCCAGGGCTCAGCAGCACGCGCGACTCGCTCGCAGCCTGTGCGTCGAGCGCGTCGATTGTCGACAGCACGACCTCGACTGCAATGAGCACGACGCTGCCAGCCGTCTCGCTAAAGATCTGCGACGACGCACTCGCAAATGTCATGCCGGCGTAGCGCTGCAGGCACCAACAGCAGTCACAGTGTTCAGTGCGTATGTATGCAAGTGAATAACTTGTGTCAGACCGCACAAGTCACGCACGTACGTGAGACAGATGGATCAGGTACATCTCCTTTGCAGCGCCAGCGTAGTACTCCTTGAGCCAGCTCTTGGTTCGCGCTGCGTCGCTGCTGCCGATGCCACTCTGGCTCTCGTTGTCGTCATTATCATCGTCGAGCCACGAGAGGTGCATGCCCGACGACTCGCGCTTCGACTTGAGCGAAATGAACGGCTTCGCGGCGACCGCGGCGTGCGCGCTGCTGTCGATCGACAAGCTGCTCGAGAGGTTCGCGAGCATCGTCGAGACGCCGTGCGACACCGCGCTCTGCGCGAGCGCACCCATCTTGATGACGTTTTCACAGACAACGTCGTCGCGGCTCACGCCAGCTGCAAGCATGTGCCGCGCGCTCTCGGCCTTGAGCACCATGACGAGGAACCGCATCGATGGGCTGCATCCCAAGTTACGTATTCACATATATACGAGCACATAGAATATCAGCAGCTACAAAACCGAGAATGCTCTTGTATCCGGATAAGTACGCACCCGCAAAACCGCTTTGCAGCGAGCACGCGCATGATGTTCATGGCGTCTTCGTTTGCCGGGTCGTTCGAGAGCTTGTTCGGAAAGACAAAGACCGCGTCGGCGTCGCGTGCGCGTGCGCGGTCGAGGTCCTCGGTGCGCGTCGGGTTCCCCGCAACGTACGTCACACGTGCTGCAAAGATCGGGTCGGCATTGAGCTTCGCGACGAGGCCGCTCGTGAATTTCGACCGGCGATCGCCGAGCACGACTGCGTGGAGCGGCTCGCCGTCGGCGTCGGACGATGCGTGGTCTTCGTGGAAGAGCTCGCGCAGGATCGCCGAGAGCTGCGCGAACGACGGGTTCCCCATGATCAGTACGTGACGCGCATCGTGCTTGGGCTTGTACGGCGGGTTCCCAACCTGTCGGAGCTTGTAGAGACTAATGAGCGTCTCGATCTCCATCGAGAACAGGATGATGCCCATGACAATGAACATGATCGCAAGCAATCGACTGAGCACAGTCTTTGGTGCGTTGTCGCCATACCCGACTGTCCCGAGCGTCTATTGACCGATTGACCGTGTAAGTACAGAAGTACACAAGTGAGTAAGTGCGGACTTCAGTGAGCAGCCAAAGACAACCGTCACATAGACAGCGAACCATCGAGCTACATACGCACCACGACAGTAAAGTAGAACGAGAACATGACCGACCACGTCTCGGACGCACACACGTCGCTCTGTGTGCGCGTGACGCTGCCGTCATCGCATGCATACAGATGCGCAAAGCCGTTGTCGAGGAAGAACGGCATTTCGCCGAGCGTCTCGAAGAAGAACATGACCGACGCACCGACAGCGATCATGAGAAAGATCTTGATGCCGAGTCGGACCATCATGACGCCTTTTGTCGACCGCGGGACGTGCGTCTCCATCTCGAGGTAGCTCCGGAGGATGAAGACCGGACGCATGATTGAAAAGTCGAGCCACGTCCGCGTTGCGACGCCGCCAAGCACCTTCGTTGGGGCAAAACCGACTTGCAAGTGCGCTGCGATACTTAAGACCTCGAGTATAGTCAATGGCGCGAAGCAGTAGAGCACTTTGTACCGCGCAGCAAGGAACCGCACGGCGTCGTCGACAAGCGATATGGCATACAAGAGCGTCACGACGTGGTAGCTCAGTGCTGAGACCTCGTACGACGAGCACCGCGCAGCTGTGATCCCGAGGATCAGGAACGACACGAGCAGCTGCACGGGTCGGTTCTGGTAGCACCATGTGTGTGGTCGTATACAAACACGTTCACATGCATACGCAGTCATTCATGCAGTTAAGTACACAGTGATGGCAATATGCTGCACATGCGAGGGTCTGCTCAAGAACATGGACAGCGTACGTACAACGATTGCTGCTGTGCGTGACGTGCGCGCCCATCGCCGCAGACTGAGCGAGAAGCCGATTTCGCCGTGCTTGAGCGTCTTGCGCTGCCGCTGCGACACGGCTGTCCACGCTGACGCACCGAGCAGCAGCACTGCGAGGATGTAGAGCGCGTACAGCACCTGGTCCTGCGTGTGTGCCCAGCTCGCGACGCAGCGCGGCACGTCCAGTGTATTGGTGTCGGCGCTGTACTGATTCACGCAGATCAAGCCCATCGTAACTGCGCGACGGTGTCAGTCGATGTACACGTCGGCAGCAGCAGCGAGTTGTGGTTCTGGTGATGCGTGTGCGCCGTCGTGCGACTCTGACTGTGTCAAGGAGCGTCAGCTGCTGTAGTGCGAGCGCAGTCACGAGAGCAGCACGATCAATTGCAGAACGTGCTGGTCGCGGATCGAGCGAGACGTGCACGTAGTGCAGACTGCGGTGTATCGAGATGCTGGTGATCGAGAAGCTTGAGACGATGCTGGACGCCACTGTTTGACGCGTCTGGCTGCTCGTTGCGGCACTTGCTGAAGCCAAGATGTGTGGCAAACACTCGCGCACACTTTCTCGTGTGTACGATTGCGCGTGTGTAGTTTGTCGAGAAAGTGGCGTGCTCAAAACGTCCGGTTCACGCTTGCTGCCTGTCTGCCAGCTGCTCACAGGATTATTGCGATGTTGTCTTGCGTGTGCGAGGGGTTATATCAGAGCAAGCATCAGGAGCGCAAATGTCATGCGTTGTGACGGACTGGCCGCTGCTGCACGACTCTGAAAAAGCGTGACGCCGATAAGAAGTGACGGCGTACAGTCGCCAACAATGCGATTCCTCGAGTATGCTGTATTGCGCCACAGGTCCAGCAGATCCACCCGAGCAGCGTCGAGGTCACGACAACTTCGCTACTGCGTATGTTCGAAGTACAAGCAGTGGACTGTGCACATATACGAACGACACTGCGATGTATTCAAGGAACTGTCTAACAGGTACAGCACTCGTGCAGTGGCACGGTGTCGTATCAAAATGCTCGTCGCGAACGGCATGCTGCACATCCTCGTGCGACGACGCCTCTCGCTCATCGTTACGTCACGCTTCGATACTGCACAACAGACAACCTGCGCAATGCTATAGCTCGTGTTCATACACATGCCTTGCCGAGAATGGCATCATCAGCGCTCTTCAGCGCAACAGCTCGCTACACTCACTACAGCACTCGCACGCACACAACTCGCACACATGCACACTGTGATGGATCGTGTAGCGCTGAGACAGGTCAAGACACGAGTACGAAGAGATCCGTGCTTGGTTTAGATTCGCCATGACCGAGGTCATCTGCTATCCCGTAGTACGACTGACGCAAGCCCAAGGCAATGGTGGCTCACGACAATATAATTCCACGGGGAGGCAACAGCACCGAGCGATCGCAGTCAACATGCACACAGCAACACGTAGACGCTGCTCGCACGCACTGGCGCACAGCATCTACGCGATGACATGCACATCCGTCGCGTTCGGTCTCGATCGGTGCGTCGCTCAAAGGGGACAACATGCACGCATGCAGACATGCAAGTTTGGTTGCACACATGCAATCGATCGTACACACACATACATACATACGCACTGAAGCATTCGCACGCATGGCACACAACAGGAAGAGGACGTCGCACTCGCATTGCGCAAGATGCCAGCACGCCTGCTCCTCATGCTGCTCGATCTGGAAAATGGGCGACTGCGTACTGAATCGCTCTCACAGACATTGTCGCAAATGGCGCGCTGTTTCAGCTTGAAAACAGTGAATGGTTGGCAACTCGCACACCTAGTGCTGCGTATGCCACGTGAATATCGGACGCTCATTCGATTTTTGAAGCTGCGCCACGCCATATTGGGGTCAGCACGACGCACAACAGGTAAGCCACACTACTTCGTGCCAGTACCGCACAAACTGCAATCTGCAAACTCAAAAATGGCCACGATTGAAGTCCAAGCGAGCGAGCCGCAAGTGCAGCCCGACGGCGACAGCGACGTCCAGCCTGTCGATGACACTGCACGCGCCGCGAAGCGCGTGCGCTTTAGCACCATCGTGTCCTCGAACGACGTCACGCAGCTTGCGATCGGTGCGTCTAGAACTGCGTCAGACACACAAAGCAATGTCTCGTCGACGCCAGCTTTGCACATGCATCTGCTCTCCATCTGCTGTCATGGCTGACGCGCTGTGACGTCTGGACACGTTGGACGCAGTCACGAGTAGCAAACAGCTCGCAGACGACGCCGAAAGTAGCGAAGACGACAAGCAGCAACTTGAGTACTTTGCGCCGCGGTTCACGTACCACGCGTTCGGTACAGACGAAACGATCCAGGGCTACGACGGGTTGCGCATCTCGGTGCTCTTCAATGCCTACGACTTTAGCGCACTCCTCGACGTGCGCTACAAAGAACAGGAGCCAAAGTGCGTGTGTGTATGAGTGCGCGACATGGCTTCCAATCAGGTGTTGTGCGCATGGCAAGTGACTACATCGCCCGCACTGACAGCGCTCTGTCGACTACACGATCTCCATGCAGCGCCGATGATGTCGTCGCAAAGATCGCTCCGTCGCTGCCGCAAGGCTTCACACGCGACCGCGAAGCGTTCTGCGCTAGCGTGCGCAGCGCAGCGCAGCTGTTCACGCCGCCAGGCGAGCGCGTCCATTCGTACACGACGCGCATCGACGACAGCGAGCGGGTCTTTGAGATCTTTGAGGCGCCGCTTGACGACAATGCTGCAGCGCAGCAGCTACTTGCAAACATGCAGATGACCGCGCTGTGGTTCATCGAAGGTGCGATGCGCTGCTGGCGTTTCTGGACGATGACGCCGTCGCTGACAAGCGATGTGGTGTTGCTGACGAGTAGGAGCCGATGCAGTCGACGTCACCGACCCGCGCTGGGTTGTCTACGTGACGTACGAGCGGACAGACGCTCTCGATGGCAGCAGTAGCTGTCGCTTCACACCAGTTGGCTACGTCACGCTGTTCAAGTTCCGGAACCCGCTCGGTCGCGGCGCGTCGGCCATCGGCGGTTCGGATTGCAATGAGACGCACCGCATCTGCCAAGTGCTCGTGTTCCCGACGCACCAGCGGCAGCGCCATGGCGAGCACCTCGTGCAGTGCATTGCAGCGCGCGCAGTCGCGAACACCAGAGTGTTTGAGCTCACAGTCGAAGACCCCGTGCCAGCGTTCGCACAGGTGCGTCAATGCCGAAGCGTGATGAGTCGTTATGGTGGGTCGCTGAGACCTATGCGACATGTGCTGACTGTATGGATCAGCTGCGCAACGTCGTCGACGTGAAGCGCTGCGTTGCGCTCGGGTTCTTTGCGCTTGCGCCAGCTGCGAGTACGGACGCAGCGCCAGCGCGCGGCACGGCACGTCTCCAAGCTGCTGACATCCGCGCTGTCCAGGAGGTACGTCGATTCGTACTGCATCGAGTATGTCGATGTCGATGGCTGACGCATTGGGTCATTGCAACAAGCAGAAGCTCAAGATCACGCAGCGGCAGGTCCAGACGTGCTACGAAGTGCTCAAGATGCGCTTTGTCGACCAAAGCGACGACGCGCAGCTCAAGCCGTTCCGGCTCGAAGTCAAGAAACGGCTCGCAAAGCTGCATGCCGAAGAGATCGACGGCATGGCGAGCGTCGAGCGCCGCAAAGCGTTTCTTGAAAGCGAGTTCCAGGTGCTTGCAACGCAGTACAATGCGCTGCTCGCAAAACTAGAGCTGGCACGCTAAAGGGCTACTAATCGAAAAATGCTGTGGTCTTAGCATACAAATGCCAAGTCGGATATTAGTTTCTATTCATTTAGCGTTTCGTTTCGAGCCATAGTGCCAGCAAATCGCCAAATTTTGGCAAACCGTGCGAGTGCGACGCAGAAAAGACAAGCGGGACTGATTGACGCGCAGGTGCGCGCATGTGATGTCGCGCAGATGGGTTGTGTCTGTGCGTGTGCACGTTTGCGACTGGTTTAACCGGTCAAACAACCGTGTGTGTGTGTTCGCATGTCGTCACGCAGCGCGAAGCGCAGTAGCGAGCACAGCGCATTCCATAAGAGCAGCAGCACCGGCGACAGCAGGACATCCATCCACAGCACAGACAACAACGAGCGCAGCGATGAGCGGCACGATCGATCTGAAAGCGCACTACGAGCTGCAGGAGAAGATCGGCATGGGTGCGTTCGGCGAAGTGTTCAAAGCCGTCGACTTGCGCACGGACGACGTGTGCGCAGTCAAGGTCATTGACCTCGAGCGCGCAGGCGACGAGATCGACGACGTCCAGCAGGTGCGCGTGCATGTGTATGTGCGAGCACAAGTGCGATGCGGCTGCTGGTGCTGTGAATGCACTTGCTGACACGGATCCGCGCACTGCGCTTCGTATCGATTGAGCGATCAGGAGATCGCGGTGCTGTCGCAGTGCGCGAGCGAGCAGCTCACCAAGTACTACGGATCGTTCATCCAGGGCACGCAGCTGTGGTGCGTCGTCACGTGCATGCCAGTAGCGCTGCAGCAGCACGTGTACATACACAGCGTATCAGCTCTGACGTGTCTGCTGCTATATGTATGCGTCCGCCGTTAGGATCATCATGGAGTACCTCGCGGGCGGCTCGGTCCTCGACGTCATGAGCGCTGGGTGCGTACACTGGCGACTCGTCATATGTATACGTCCGCCCCCATCCAGTCTGTAGCTGACGCTTGTCGCATATGTCGACCAGACCGCTCGAAGAGGCGTACATTGCGATCATCCTGCACGAACTGCTCATGGGCGTCGCGTACTTGCACTCGGAGAAGAAGATCCACCGCGACATCAAAGCTGCGAACATCCTCCTGAGTGGCGACGGCCACGTCAAGCTCGCGGACTTTGGCGTCACGGGGCAACTGACCGACACGATCACGAAGCGCAATACAGTTGTTGGCACGCCGTTCTGGATGGCACCGGAAGTCATCCAGCAGTCCGAGTACGACTCGAAAGCCGACATCTGGTCGCTCGGGATCACAGCCATCGAAATGGCGAACGGCGCACCGCCACTTGCCAAGTACGTCCTCGTATGATGGCGCATTCGACTGTCATACTGACTATGCCACTGCCATATTGACTGATGAATGTATGGATCTGTGTGATAGTATTCATCCTATGAAGGTCCTCTTTATGATCCCACGGAACGATCCGCCGACGCTCGACGGCGCGTTCTCGACCAAGTTCAAAGACTTTGTCGCGCAGTGTCTCCGCAAAGCGCCGAGCGAGCGCCCAACTGCAGTGGAGCTACTCGCCCATCCGTTCATCCGGTCGGCCAAGCACGTGTCGCACTTGCTCGACCTGCTCGAGCGCACGCAGAGCGCAGCAGCCGAGCGCGATTTCGAGCGCGACAGTGACGCAGCTAACGACAACGACACCAAACATGTCGATAGCAACAGTCACGACAGCCGCTACGATGCGTTTGCAAGTAGTCGGAGCGCCTACCACGCTGGCTGCGACACGATCTCGCCGACGTCGCGGGCTGCAAGTGCTGCAAACGGCTTTGCGAGCAGCTACGACGACGTCACCACCAGCAGCTACACGCCGCTCGATAGCGACGACCTCAGCTACAACCACGACTACAACGACGCGTCGGATCGGTTTGCGCGCAGTAAAGTGCACACGCGCGCCAAGTCGACGAGCGTCGACAGCGGCTGGGACTTCAATACGATCCGCATCAGCAGCAGCAGCGCAGCAGCGACAGCAGCAGCAACGGCGCAGAGCCACAGCGCGGCAGCGCTTGCGTCCGGCGCGCTCTTTGCGCCGACACTTGCGCCTGTACAGACTGTGTGCGAGCGCAGCGCAGGCGGCGAAGCACCAGCCGACAGCAGTGCTCTGCTATCGTCGCCAGCTGCGACCAACCAGACAGCAGACGATGCCAATGGGGACGACGCTGATGGCGTCGATGAAGACATGGAGACGTTCGAGAACATTGTCAAGCCTGCAGTGTTTGGCGTCCTAAGTGGCGAGATGGACGGCGCGGAACTCGCGGACGACGACGCGATCAAAGTGCGCGAAGAGCTCCTGCTCGACTTTCTCCAGGCGTTCGAGTGCCTCACGGTCGAGCCAGGCTTGTTGACAAAAGTGCTCGAGAGCTTGCTCGTGCATGGCTCGCAGCCAGCATAGCTGCTGCGAAGCGACTCTCTCTACAGTATGCGTATGAGCGTGCGAGTGAACAAGACCGTCAAATGGAAACGATAGCAACAGCTCAGTCTGGCGCATGCGCTGTTTCGTAGTTACGTCCTGCTGCTGACTACATGTAGCTGCTGTCTGAGAGCGTGTCTACTGCGCTCGCCCGGCTCCACCGGCTACCGTCTGGTGTCCGGATGTTCGAATCGAATCGACGATGTCGGACCCGATCCGACTCGACGCAACCGACCCGACTGACTCGCCCATATGATGCTGCATACGCACTACCCAAGCAGCGTCGCGCCTTCGTCGCCCCAGCGGCGCTTGTTGCGTGCGTCGCGCTGGCTGCGGAGACCGAGGAACGCGCAGAGCGCAACGAGCGCGAGCAAAATGCCGGCCGACAGGTACTGCGAGAACGAAACGCCCTTTGTTGCTGCGAGCGACTCGGTCGACGGCGACGCGTCGATCGGTGCTGTGCAGTTGCGACGGTGGCGGCCAAACGCGATCGCACGCTCAAACTCGTCAAGCGTGCACAGCGCTGCACGCATACGCCACATACAAAGAGCGTCGTAATGCAGTCAGTTCGTCTGGTCGTCTCAACCGACACACGGCCACACAACTCTCAAGCAGCCTCTCAGCTAGACACGGCCGTATGCGACTCACTGTCGTCGCACTCGGGGATGAGCACGGGCTTGCCCTGGAAGAGCATGCGCACGCCAAAGTCCTTCGACTTGAGCTTGTAAACCTCCATTGCGAGCACGGCAGCGTACGGCGTCCACTTGCCGTCCCAGTTCTCCTTCACGACTGCTGCCATGAACGGCATGATCGTCGAGTCGTGGCCTGCAAGTGCCAAAACACACACATACACATCCAAGCAAGTGGTGTCAGTCTTGTGAACAGCATTGCCGCTGTCGCCATGGCTCGATAGTCTCCGAGCCTAGTCGAGCCAAGTACATCCGAGCCGAGCCGTTTCAAGCCGAATCGAATCGAGCCGGGATACAGACATACACACGCACCCATCGTGAGCGCAAGCTTCGGCGCGTATTCGTCGCCGTTGACGACTGCGTCGAGCCGCGTGATGATCTCGTGCATGAGCGGCTGCATCGCGACTTTTGCAAACCACGAGTCGTTGAACGTCAAGTACAGCCGTTCGCGCGCTTCGACGTTCTGGAACACGTTCGTAAACTGCAGCTCGTCAACGCCAGTTGGGAGCGCGAGGTCGTTGCAGCGCGCGGTGCTGAGGCACTCGAGCACGGTGTCCCACGAAAAGTTCCCGACTGTCTTGACAAAGTCGTGCTCGGTCTTGACGACCGACGGCTCGCGGTTGTGCGCAATGAACGCCGGTGCGTTGTTCGACGCGTTCGCGATCACGCCCATGAGCGGACAGATGTTGGCGTTCGCGTTCACGTGGTCGGTCGCGTAGTCCGCGACTTCCCACTCGAGCATGTGCTCGATGCTGCGTGAGAAGCTGCCGTCGACTGGAAACAAGCCATCGACGAGCGCTTGGCCCGAGCCAACCGTGCGCTCCTGGTCGTCGCTGTACCGACCACGCAGTGTGGAATAGAGGGGCAGGGAGTGATGGAGGCGTCAGTATGGACATGAGCAGACATGAGCCCATCGTGGATGAGGCGTGTGTATGTGCGACGAACGAACCTCCGGAGGTAGATCTGCTCGAGTGGGATTTGCTGGAGTCGCACGCGCCAGCATGACACAGAGGCGACGACGAACTGTCAGCTGCAGCAGCGTATAGTAGTATACACATGTATACACACAGTGACGGACGCACCGAAAGGTTTGCGCTCGCAAAGAGCTTGAGCGGTCCGTCACCGATGTACGCGTCACGGAGGATCCTGCTCGTACGCACACACCAGCAAATGCAGATGGCAGCGTGTGAGCTGCTAAAGACAGCGGCATGTGAACAAGTAGAAGCACACAAGCACTCATCCGCACCGTCCGTTCTTGAGGTGCTGCTGGCGACCGAGCGGCAGCAGTCCGCCGATCACGCAGTTGCCACTCAGCATGTTCTTGCCATCCATGTAGCTCTTGCGATAGAGCCGTCCGTAGCCCTTTTCAGAGTCAAAGCCAATGTTCTGGTTCTACGAGTGCGTCAGTAGCGTGTAGACGTACACATGACAGAGCGAGGCGCATAGCGAACGCACCGAGACCGACGTCGTCGTGCAGTTCCAGCGCGCGTTCATTGGGTTGTGTTTGTGCGCGTCCCAGCAAAACACACGCGCGTACGGCGCACGCGCACCGTGGCGAGAGATGATCTGCGCGTCGACATCGACGAGTTCATGCGAGACGTACAGCGACAAGTAGCGTCAGTCGCACTGAGACGCATTAGTCGCAGCACGCCAGCCCACCACGTTGCAATGCACTTGCGCACCTGCACTTGCTCGAGCGACTGCACGAGCGCTGCCTGCTCAGTCGTCAGCGGCTCGATCGTAGTCGAGTCCATCTGGCTGAGGTCGTTGCAGTACGCATGGGGTTTCCAGCCGTCGTACGGTCCAGCAGCAGCGCTCACGCTCGCAGCTGCAGCGAGAACAGCGACGAGCGCCACACAGCGCGCACTGGAGAACATCGTAGAAGGTAGATCGAGACTGAGACCCAGAAGCGCGATGACTGCAGCAGGCGGCGACGATGTCGGGCTTGCAGTGCGGGATAGCGAATGGTGCGCGCTGTAGCACGGCACACTCAGTCGCGAGATGCGATCCTTTTGCACGCATTTTCGAACGAAGCTGGATGAGTGGGCAGTGGTTGTGTAGCCAATCAGCGCGCGTCAAACGAATCTCCATATGTCTCGCGGTTTGTATGGGAGGATACGGTTGCAGTTTGCGGGACATCACGTCGAAATCGTGCAAACCGATTGTGATGAATACGATAAACGGCAGGATTTCCATGTATTTCAACTCATGCAAAGATTGACCTGTGATAATCGATTTTGTGCTGACCACGTCATCCGACAAATAGCATTGTTTGCTGTTGGATTCCTTCGTATATTTGGTGGGCCACGCCAGATGGTGTGGCGAACATGCGCCTGCGGCTCACTTTTATGTCAAGGATTGCATCACCGTTTTGTTTGTTCGTCGTGTGTCACACACACTTCGTTTCAGACCCAACTTGCATTTGAGAACAACGCAGTGCCTACAAGGCCCACTGCTGCCAACACGCTCCAAGCAGCTCGCTCTCTCGCTGCGTCGAGGCCACGTCGTCGTCTGCGCGCGCGGCTGTCTGCAAGAGTGCGCCTGTGTAGGTTGCAGTTTGGGGCCACGCGAGCGCGTGACATCAGGAACGACTTGCGACTTGCCTCACCCACCCCCTCCCTCTATCTCTCAAGCCAAGCAGCCATTCCGAGGCACACCGCTCCGATCCGCTTCGTTCTCCTCCTTCACAGTCAGTGCAGAAGAAGCCGATGAGTGCGGCAGCGACGACAACGACGACAGCAACGGCGACATACATCGTCGCCGGCAGTAGTAGCATCACGAATGCACATGCTACGCTGCCCGAGAGCGCGCGCGAGCGCGACTCGGCCGTGCTGCACGCCGAGCTCCTGCGAACGAAGCAGGAACTGCGACAGGTGCAGGACGCATTCGACGAGTACACGCAGTCGAGCGTCGAGCTCGAGCAGGAGCTCGAACAGGAGCTCTCGCGCGCCGAGAAGAAGAACGCACTGCTCGGTGCACGCGCGCAGCAATTCGAGTTTGACCTCCAGACTGCACGCGAGAAGCTCGAGAGCACGCAGCAGCTCGCAAACAAGTACGAGCGCGAGCTCTCGGGGCTGCGCGACGAGCTCGCGCTCGTTGTCGACGCCAAGCGGCAGCTCGAACAGGAGCAAGACGATCTCGTGACGCAAGTGCGCATCTTGCAGGCGACCGAAGACGATCTGCGGCACAAGATGGAGCGCGAGATCGAGGAGAAAGTGTTCCTCGTGAGCGACCAGGAGGAGCTCGAGCGCGAGCACGAGCTCGCCGTCGAGCGCTTCCGCACCGAGATCGTCGACCTCCAGTCCGAGCTGTACGCACTGCAGCAAAAGCACGATGACGACAGCCAGCAGATGCAGCTCGAGCGACTCAGTGCGACGAGCAGTAGTACCAGCAACGCAGCGCTGTGGAACCAGATGGACGTCGACAGCGACGGCGGCGAACGGAGCCGCCACACCAGCAGCACTGACGACATGGACGACAATGACTACGACGACGCGTTCCGACGGTCGACAGTGCACGAACGCGACGCTGTGAGCCAGGAGCTCCTGATCGAGTCGCTGCGGCGCGAGATCGACGTGCTCTCGGCGCGCGCACAGGAGGAGACCGACGCGCGCGAGCGGCTCGAAGCCGAGCTCGTGCAGCTCCAGAGCAGCGTCGCGCACGTTGAGTCGATGGAGACCGAGATGATGGAGCTGACGGACGAGGTCATTGCGAAAGCGCAGGAGATCCGCAAGCGTGACGTCGAGGTATGCACTGCTGCTGCTGCTGCTGTTCGACGAGTGCTCTGTCCGTCACTATGCGCCTATGTGAGTCGGCACATGTCGTAACGCTGCTGTCGTATGCTTGTCGTGTGTATGTGATCAGATCCAAGCGCTGCAGCAGCAGACGACGAGCCTCAAGATGGAACTCGCAGCGCTCACAACTGCCAACTCGGACCTCTCGGACGCAAGCGACGAGCTCCAGAGTCAGCTCGCCGACAAGGTCGCAGAGGCCGAGAGCCTCGCACGCGCGCTCCGCGATGCCGACGAGCGATGCAACGAGTTGGCCGAGAACGAGATTCGCCTTGTGAGTCAATTGGAGAGCGAGGTCGAGACGGTCGCGATGCTCAAGCAGCAAGTGAAAGAGCTCAGTGCGAGCGTCGAGGACGCGTCGCAGAAGCGCAAGGACCTCGAGACACAGATTGAAGCGAGTCGCAGCGAACTCTGTGCGCACCAGCGCGACCTCGCCGCGTCGCAGAGCGAGAACGCCGCGCTGCGCGACCAGCTCGAGAGCGCCGCGAAGAAAGCGGCCGAGCTCGAGCGCGCAACGTCGATGTCGACTGCATCGACGTCGTCAACGACGTCAGGTGGCGACGACGCGGACGCGCACCGGCTCGTGCTCGAGATCCAGTCGCTGCGTGCGAAGCTCCAGTCGCTCCACGCCGAGAACGGTCGGCTGCGGAGTCAGGAAGGTCTGTCGTCGGACGTCGCGGCGACGAAGAAAGTGTCGGCGAACTTGCTGACGCTCAACTACACGGGCGAGCAGCTCGCGCGCAAGTACTTGGCCGAGCGCACGCGCAACGCGTCGCTCCTGTCGCGGCTCCAGACCGTGTGCGGGAACATCCAAGTGTTCTGCCGCGTGCGACCTGTGATCACCGAAGAGCTCCAGAAGGCCTGGGGCAGTCGCCTCGCAGTCAACGTGATCAACCACTCGGACGTCGCGGTCATGGACATCAAAGCCGAGCGCGTGTTTGCGACGGACAACGGCCGCACGATCGACGGCAGCATCGACGCACTCGCGCTCGAGTCGCTCGAGAGCAGTGCGTCGTGGAAAGTGTTTACGTTCGACCGTATCCTCGGCCCCGACGAGACGCAGAACGACGTGTTTCGCGAAGTCGAGCCGATCGCGCAGTCGGTCGTCGAGGGTTTCAAGGCCTGCATCTTTGCGTACGGCCAGACCGGGTCGGGCAAGACGTACACGATGGAGGGTACTGAGAGCGACCCGGGACTCAACTACCGCGTCGTGCGCCACATCTTCCAGTCCGTGCAGCTCCGCGGCTCGATCTACGACCCAAAGTCGCCTGTTATCGTTGCAGGCAGCAGCGACGATGTTGAGATGGTCGACTCGAGTCTGCGACTCTGTGCTGCTGACGACGATGACACCAACGACAACGAGGACGACACGAGCGGTCCGTGCTACCACGTACAGGTCGGTGTGCTCGAGATCTACAACGAGACGCTGCGGGACCTCATTGATGTGAACAACTCGAAAGCGCTCGAGATACGCCACGAGAGCGAGACCGGCGACATCCACGTGTCGGACCTCACGATGGCGTCGGTGTCGACGCCCGAGCAGACGATCGACGTGCTCCGCAAGGCGCAGGCGAACCGCATCACCGGCCAGACGAACGTCCATGCGCGCAGCAGTCGGTCGCACTGCGTCGTCGTCGTGCAGATCTCGACGTCGACGAGCGCTGGGAACGGCAACGAAGCGCGCGACGAAGTCTGTGGGAAGCTCTACCTCGTCGACCTCGCCGGTAGCGAGAGCGTCAAGCACAGCCACGCAACCGGTGACATGCTGCGTGAAGCCGCGCACATCAACAAGTCGCTCTCGGCACTTGCTGACGTCATGGAGGCACTCGACAAGAAGCTCCCGCACGTGCCGTATCGCAACTCGAAGCTCACGTTCTTACTGCAGGACGTGCTCAACTCGTCGTGCAAGACCGTGATGATCGTGAACGTCGGCCCGACGTACGAGACTGCGAACGAGTCGAGCCGGTCGCTCCAGCTCGCCGAGCGCGTGCGGCACATCGTTGTCGGTCGCAACAGCATCGTGAAGAACAAGAAAGACATTCTGTCGGCCAAGCGCGCGTTCAGCGAGATCCAGACGCTCAAGCAGCAGCTCGCGATCGCCGCGCGCAAGAGCAAACAGGCGCAGCAGTCGGTCGCTGCGATGGTAAGTCGCGCGCGCCGTGTAGTCCAGCAGCGCGTGACTGCGTCGCGACAACAACGTAGCTCACTCTGGACCTCTTCGTGTGCTACGTCTGCGTCTGTTTGTATAGAAACGCGAGCAGAAGAACCAGTCGGAGAAGCAGTCGGCAACGCTGCAGCAGCGCGTTAAGGCGTCGGAGGCGCAGAAGACGACGTACAAGTCGCAGAACGACACGCTCAAGCGCTTGCACGACGAGCTGAGCGAGCAGCTCAAGCTCGAGCGCGAGGCGCGGCAGCGCGAGACCGACCAGCGCGAAGCCGCGCAGCGCATGCTGCGGCAGCTCACGGCCAAGACGCGCGTGTCGACGTCGCACACCGAGTCGCTCGAGAGTTTGCTGAAAGACCGCGAAGCCGAGATCCGCAAGCTCCGGCACGCAGTGACCGAAGCGCGGCAGCGCAGCACGGCCGCGCTCATTCCGCGGCTCGGCTCGCCTGCTGTCGGTCGGAACGGCCGTACGAACCAGACGAATGACAACACGAGTCCTGTCGGCGCGCGACCGCACGCCAAGACGCTTGGGAGTCCAGGTTCAGTAGCTGCTGGCGCGCCGCCTGCGTATCAGCGCAAGCGCAATTCGTCGAGTTTTGGCAGCACGCGCGGCGGAACGAAGCCGCGCACGGAAGCGGCTGATGCGAACAGCCCCGTGACGCATGTTGCACCAACGACAGGGAGCAGCAGCGCAGTTTCGAGCAGTGGCGGTAGTAGCAGCAGCAGCAGCGTCCTCGCTGCTGCGACTGCGAGTCGAACGCGACGTGCGTCGTCATTGCGGTCGATGCCATCCGAGTCGTCGGCGCGGATCTGGAAATGAATCGCGCAATGGCGCGGCGTTGTTTGCTTCGTTGTCGTTGCAGCGTATTCGGTGTATCTGCTGATGTTGGTCGCTCGTATGTTGTTTGTGCATGTCGTGACTGCAACATGGAATGAGCCGTGCTGGTTGATAGCCCGATCGTGACGTGGCAGAGATGTCTGGTTCGACCGACCCTGTAAATAAACTATGCTGCACCACAGACTTTGGTTTTGTGTCAGCCACTTTAATTTGGTGCAGCTGATGGCACACTGTTTCCGTTTTTCAGAAGTGAACGTACACGAGTTCGTACTTAGACGAGTGTCATGAATCAGGATGATCGCACGTCAAGGATGCAATACAGTAGTTGTGCGGGTAATGAACAAATACCATGCAGCTCACTTTGGTATTCCACAGTATAGATCGAGATAAATGGAGAGTATACATAAAATACAGGGATGTGTACATGACACCTTCCATAATGATGAGAGAAAAGCAGCAGCGAAAGCAAAAGCTCATCTGAGGCGCACTTTTCCAACCGCCCACGCACACATCGACACAGGAACAAGACGCACAACGTGCTCAAGCGCGACCACCACCTCGCACAAGCTAGCACGCAAGCGCACGCGCTAGCACACACATAGACAACAGACAGACCGGACACGATGGACCAGCTCATCCCGATCATCAACAAGCTCCAGGACGTGTTCAGCGCGATCGGGCAGTCGCCCATCAACCTGCCGCAGATCGTCGTCATCGGCTCGCAGAGCAGCGGCAAGTCGTCCGTGCTCGAGAACATCGTGGGGAAGGACTTTTTGCCGCGTGGCACAGGCATTGTCACGCGCCGACCGCTCGTGCTGCAGCTCTACAACATCGGTCCAGGCGGCACGAACGCTGCGTCTACTACGAGCGACGTCGAGCCGACTGCTGCAAACGGCACGGACGGAGCTGCCGACGAGTGGGGCGAGTTCCTGCACTTGCCGGGGCAAAAGTTCACGGACTTCAATGAGATCCGTCGCGAGATCGAGAAGGAGACCGAGCGCCTCACGGGCAAGAACAAGGGCATCTCGAACAAGTCGATCAACCTCAAGATCTTCTCACCGTACGTGCTCAACCTCACGCTCGTGGACCTCC
Organism: Globisporangium carolinianum; assembly: GCA_023334275.1. Lineage (NCBI taxonomy): Eukaryota > Oomycota > Peronosporomycetes > Pythiales > Pythiaceae > Globisporangium > Globisporangium carolinianum. The sequence continues at coordinate 32,878 of JAASGP010000024.1, read as the reverse complement.
CAGGTGTCACAAAAGTGCCGGTCGGCGACCAGCCTGTCGACATTGAGGAGCAGATCCGCGACATGTGCATCGAGTTCATCTCGAACCCGAACTCGATCATCCTCGCAGTCACGCCGGCGAACTCGGACCTCGCAAACAGCGACGCGCTCAAGCTCGCGCGCGAGATCGATCCGCAAGGTCAGCGCACGATCGGCGTGCTCACGAAGCTCGACCTCATGGACGAAGGCACGGACGCGATGGACATGCTCCAGGGCCGCGTCATTCCGCTCAAGCGCGGCTTTGTGGGCGTCATCAACCGCAGCCAAGCCGACATCAACAACAAGCTTTCGATCCGCGATAGCCTTGGGAAGGAGGCGCAGTACTTTAAGAGCCACCCGGCGTACCGCGGCATGGCGACGCGCATGGGCACGCAGTACCTCTCAAAGACGCTCAACACGATCCTCATGCACCACATCCGCGACTGCCTCCCGGAGATCAAGTCGAAGATCAGCAGCATGGTGACCGATCTCGACAGCGAGCTCGTCGAAATGGGCTCGCCGACCGACGCGATGAGCAAGACCGAGATGGGCGGCTGTCTCCTCGGTCTCATCTCGCACTTTGCGACGCACTTTACAAACTCGCTCGACGGCCGCAACCACGCGCTCAATGGCGTCGAGATGAACGAGCTGTATGGCGGTGCGCGCATTAGCTACATCTTCAACGACATCTTTGCCAAGTCGCTCCAGGACGTCAATCCGTTCGACAACTTGACCGACGAAGACATTCGCACGACGATCCGGAACGCGAACGGTCCGCGCCAGTCGCTGTTTGTCCCCGAGGTGTCGTTTGAGCTGCTCGCAAAGCGCCAGATCAAGCGCCTCGAGCAGCCGGGTCTTCAGTGCATCGACCTCGTATTCGATGAGCTCCAGCGCGTGACGTCGCAGTGCGAGACAATGGAGCTCTCGCGCTTTGCCGAGCTGCGCAACCGCGTGATCGAGGTCGTGAACAACATGCTCCGCGCGTCGCTCGTGCCGACGCAAGCGATGGTGCAGAACCTCATCCAGATCGAGCTCTCGTACGTGAACACGAACCACCCGGACTTTATCGGCGGCAGTCGCGCCGTTGCGCAGCTCATGGAGAAGCTCCAGCGCGAGACGATCTCGGGTGGTGGCAACGGGTACCAGGACCCAAACAAGGACCCGCGCCGCAGCGCTGCTGCAGGTGGTGCGCGGACGAGCGCGAGCAGCAGCGCAGGCGATGACAAGGAGAGCAGCGGCGTCATGTCGTTCATGTTCCCAGGCGGCGGGAAGAAGAAGAATGCGGCGAGTGGTGCCGACAAGAGCGGCGTTGTCAAGCTGCCGCAAGTGCCTGTGAGCATGCGGCAGGTCGAGGAGCCGACGGACCGCGAGCGCATCGAGACTGAGATCATCAAGAGCCTGCTCGCGTCGTACTTTGACATTGTGCGCAAGAACTTTCTCGACCTCGTGCCAAAAGCGATCATGTGCTTCATGGTCTCGCACTCGAAAGAGAACGTCCAGAACGAGCTTGTGTCGGCGCTCTACCGCGAAGACAAGCTCAATGAGCTCCTCGCCGAGACCGGTGACATTGCGGCGCGGCGGTCGAACTGCTATGAGATGCGCGCGCTGCTCGCGCGTGCGCTCGAGATCGTGAACGAAGTGCGCGACTTTAACACGTTCAAGTGAGTGAGCGTGCATTGCATCGGTGGCGACAGTGTGCGCAAGTGGCACATGCAGATGCAGCGTGCGAGCCGTTAGCGTGTGCGAGCGACTGTGGAGCAGCAAGCAGTGACTGCGATACAACGCAAAAGCAATGACTGCCTTTTTCTCATACTGGCTTCCATCCAATACATGTTCCGTTTTGGCTTCCTGGTAGTTGTTGCATTTCGTACGTTGCACTTGCAACGACTGTGTTGTCCGCATTCGATAAGTGCAAGTCCGCATCCGCCGTCAGAAGACGCCATCGAACGCCATCGTTGTCGCAGAGACCGCGCCGATCGTCGACGAGAACTGCGTTGGCATCGAAGCCTCGGTGACAGCTGCGGGCATCGACGGTGCGCGCACGTTGAGCTGCGCCGCCTGCAGCAGCAGGTCCTGGATCCCGAGGACGTCCTTCACGCGCTGCGAATGCACAAGCGTGTCGACAAACACGTCCGGCTTGCGGCTTGGCGAGCTGAGCGATGGCAGCGCGGCGGCTACATCACTGCTACTGTTCTGCGGCTCGTCGTCGCGGCGCTGTAGATACGTCAGTAGCACTGCTACGTGCTGTACAATATCGCTCTTCCCGAGCCGCTGCGCCTCATGGGCGAGCTGCGTCATCGCCTGCACGCTCAGTCGGCGCGACACGAGCGACTCGAGCAGCATCTGCTTCGTCAAACGCAGCGACAGCGCGTGGAACCACGCAGACTGGCGTACTGCGGACGCAGCGCCGACGCGACAGAGAAACACCAACGTGCTGCGGTTCACGAGCTCGGTCGTCGCGTGGAGCTGTCGCTGGTGGTGCTGAAAGTCGAGCACGACGCACACGGACTGGAAGACCGCGTCACCCATGACATCGAGCGCCTTGCGCAGCGCCGTGTGCCAGATGCGCACGAGCATCGCTGCGTGCCACTCGCAAGGCGACGTCTGGAACCACGCAAGCGTGACAGCGAGGCACTTGTGCAGCAGCTCCGTGTCGATTGCGTGCTGGTGCAGGCTCGGGTTCGTCACGGCGCGATGGAAGAACGCGTCAGCGATCGCATTGCGCGACTCGGGGCTCACTTGCGCCACTGGCAGATCTGCGAGTCGCTGCATGAGCATCTCCCAGCCACTCGAGGCAGTTGCTGCACGCCGCGGCAGCAGCCACACGAGCGCGCGCAGGCTCTCGCATGCCACGAACGGATTCGTGTGCGTTGCAAGCTCGACGACGAGCTCCGTGATCTTGTCGAGAAACTGCGGCTGGTGTGCCGAGCCCGTCATTTGCAGCACGGTACCGTCGAGACACTCGGCCGTGAACTGGACGACGCGACAGAGTCGGTGCAGCATCACGGTGTTCGACGCAGCGTCGCGCAGCAAGCGAAGCAGCACGGTCGCGGCGATCTCGAACAGACAGACGCTGCCGCGCACCTTCATGAAGCACGACTCGGCGCTGCTGTCTTTCACAGTCTCTTCGATTGTGACAAGCGCGACAGCGTGCGGGATCCACGTCGCTGTGGTCGACGCCGCGGGTTTCTGCTCTGCTGCAGCACAGAGCAGGTCGAGCATCATGTCTTTCAGACGCACCGCTAGTGCGCTGGCGACCGTGACGCCGTCCAGTCGCTGCCGCTGGCGCGCGATCGGTGACGGCGGCGGCGACGGCGATAGAGCTCCTGCAGCAACGTTCGGCGTGCCCGTGTCGTACGACAGATCGAGCAGGTTCGACACGCTCGCACCAGCCGTCGCTCGGCTCGATCTATTGGTGAACGACGCATCGGCGCCACTGTCGCTATCAGCAGTCGGCAAGCGACTGATCTGCCCCACGAGCCGCAGCAAGTACACGGTCGCGAGCGTATCGCCCACGCGCAACGTCGTTGGCCGGAACTTGGCGAGGTACCACTCGAGCGCTTTGACGACCGTCTTGGCGTTTGCGCTCGAAAGCTCAAAGAGCTGGAGCACTGTTGCCGCCGCGTGGCGCGACGCGACGCAGTTCGGCAAGAACGTCGCCTGGAGCAGCGACTCGAGCAGCGTCTCCTGCTCGCGAAAGCTCGTGTGGAAGCGCAGAGCCTGGAGCGCAGCACCGAGTTGCGCGAGACTCGCGACAAAGTCTTTCTTGCCGGTCGCAGCCGCGATCGCTTTCTTGTCGCCTGTGAGCAGCGTCCACGCCGGTGACTTGAGCACGAGCGGCGTGACGCGCAGCAGCAGTGCGTCGGTCTTGTCAAACACGCGGCAGAGGTGCGCGTAAAGCTTGAGACACGTGTGCTGGCGCGCAGCACTCGCGTGACTCAGCTCGGACTTTTCGATCCCCTTGACGAGCGTCGCGAGCACCGACACCGAGAGCTCAAAGCTCTGCGAGCGCGGCTCGTCACTTGCCGACGTTGCTGCAATCGAACGCATGTACGTCAAGACGAGCAGAGCAGAGAGCGAAGGAAAGCAGACGTCAGTGGCACTGATCGATACGACCACACTGTGGGTGGTGCCATCGCCTCGTACGCACCGTGGAGCTGCTGGTAGCGCAGCTCAAACTGGTCGACGATGCGCGCGAGGAAGCAGAGCACCATCTTGGCGATGCGCAAGTCCTCTTTCTTGTCCTTGAGGTTTGCGAGGAGTGTGCAGAGGTCCTTGAGCACCGAGTGCGGGATGTGCAGCAGCACGGGCGAGACGTAGTAGAACGCGAGCTCTTTCATGAGCTCGCTCATCTTCTTGGACGCAAAGTCCTTGGACGCGAGCAGCTTCGTGAGCTCGTTCATGAGCTGCTGCTCGGACCGCACCTTGCGCTGCAGGTAGCCGTTCATAGTGTATGAGTGATAGCAAGTACGTGCCCACTCGTGGTGCGTCGACAGGTACTAACACAAGCTTCGTGCAAGCTGAAGACCGCGAGAAGTGCTGCTGCTGCAGTTGCTGCGACTGTCGGTCGCTCGATCTTTCATTCGCGTCGCTTCAGGCTTCCCCGTGCGAGTGACGTGTGCCAGCCACTCAGTGTGCATCGCCTTCCACGTATTGCACCATTCGCCAAGACGTCCGATACGCGTTGATGATGCACGACTAGATTGTGCTGCAAGATGAAGAGAGAGGGTGTAGTGTACTAGTACGTTCATAGAGGCTGGTGCGAGCGATGGCGAGTGATAGAAAAAGATACTGACGAAAGAGCTAACTGACGTCGCGAGGCGATGTGCTTTTTGTCGACAACCGCGAGAGACCTGACGGTCTGAGCGTGGCCATCACTCAGTCGCGCAGCTCGATCTTGAGGCGCTCTTCGTACGGCTTGCTCTTCTCCTCTTTCTTCTTCGTCGCAGCAAAGAAGCCGCCAGCGCTCATTGCAACGACCGTGCCAGTCTGCGCGATCACGCGCGCTTGCATGAACTTATTGCCGAGCTTCGACTGTCCGCGCTGGAACGTCACGAGCCCGCCGATGAGTACAGCGAGCGTGATGCCGCAGCCAATGGGCACGAGCGGATCCTCCTTTGCGCGCTGCCAGAACGACTTCTTGCCGGGAACCTGGCCGATCCAGCTGAAGTCGCCGACCTCGTGCTGCCGAGTGCCGCTCTTGTCGCTCGAGCTGGCCATGGCGGTCGAATGTGTGTGCGTGTGCGTGCACTACCGCGGAGACTAAAGCTGTCGGGATCTCTTGGACGCGCGTGCAGATGTCAAAGTGGCAATGCGCTCATGAGGGCACGAGGCATGTGGTACATCGGAATTCTGAGCAGCTCGCTGATTGTCTGATCCTCTGAAATTTGTCACTATCCGATTGCTGATGTGTCCAACTGCCACACAAACATGGAGCTGCTGCAGCAAACGTACGGCTCGGATACGGACTCGGATGTGCCAGCGGACGAGGCGCTGCCTGGACCACTGCTACATGAGCAGCATATGGATAGCACTCGCGCGCTGCCGCTACACATGCCTCCAGCGTCGTGGCAGACCGCACATCCACCCCCACCACCTGAGCTGCATCCGTGGCACCACCATCAGAGGCTCGCGATCGCTGATCAAGATGCGCGTCGTCTTGTTGAACACGTGCAGCGACGTCGCATGACACGCGAAGAGCAAGCATTCGCGTTTCAAGGCTACGTGTCCAAGCGCCGCCGTCGAAGCGCTGATCCAGTAAGGTTGACATCGTCTCAACCGCGTACATCGAATGACGCGATCCCAGCACGCTCGCAGTTGTTCGATGCAGCGAGCGACACCAATCACTTCGACGACGACGACGCTGGTACTGACGACAGCGACAATGGCATCAACAAGCGACAGGCTCGAGTACACAAGTCATTGCTCCCAACACGCGCCGCGCGAGCGTTCAAGGGACACACAGGGGCTGTGAACTGCGCGCGGTGGAACGAGACGAAGCACCCGAGTCTGTTCCTAACGGCGTCGATGGACGGGTCTGTGCGCATCTGGCACTACAAGCAGCCAACAAGCCGCCGTGCGCTCACATCACACACGCACGGCGTCAAGAGTGCGCGGTGGTCGCTCGACGGCCTGCGCGTGTTCTCAGGCGGCTACGACGGCAAGGCGATCTGGTCCGACGCCGAGACTGGCGAAGCAATCCAGACGTTCGAGCCGCTAGCGAGCAGTGTGAGCGATCAGCACACGTCGTCAACGTCTTCGCGTACTGGCGCCGTGACGAGTGTGTGCGTCCACCCGAGCGATGGCAACTTGGTCCTCGCTGGCACGAACCGCGGCGTTATCGTGAGCTACGACGTGCGGCAGCGCGTGCCGTGCCGGACGTTCAAGCGCGGCTTTGGCGACGTGCTCGACCTGCTGTTTCTACCAGACAATGCTGCGACTGGCAGCGCGCAGTTTGTCTCGAGCGCTGGCGTCCGGACGCGCGACGCGAGCCACCAGACGCTGCTCGTGTGGGACTTTGCGTCTGCTACGCTGCTGTCGGACCGTCTCGACCGCGACATGCAGCCGTTCCAGTGCCTGCGAATGCATCCGCACGAACCGCGCTTTGTCGCCCAGGCGAGTGCTGACTACGCGCTCTTCTTTGCGGCGACTGCGCCGTACAAGCGCTCGAACAAGGGACGCTCGCGCTTTGCCGGCGGCCACGAGGTCCAGGGCTATAGCGTCCAGTGCAGCTTCAGTGCCGACGGCGCAGTGCTCGCAACTGGTGACGCGAACGGCCGCGTCTTTCTCTACGACACAACCACGAAGCGCGTGCTGCGGCGCATCGCCGCGTTCAGTACTGATAGCGTCAGTCGCCGAGCGAGTGCGTGTCTCAGCGCCGAGTTCCAGCCAGCAGCGCTTGGTCATGACGCGAGCAGCACTGAGCGTGCGCGGCTCGTCGCGAGCAGCTTTGATGGCCGTCTCGAGCTGTTTGAGGGATGCGATAGCGCTGGTTGATCCGTCGTCGTTGCTGAGAGCCAGACACATTGGAGTCAGTCGGACACCGAGATACAACATACTGCACAAACAGGGCTGTTCGAGTATCGATATACGAAATGACGGGTGTTCGTACGTAGCTCTCGGATTGAATGGTGGACATGCGATGCTACGAGTGGCGCGCACGCACAGCAGCGCCATCGCCATCGTCGCTGTCATCGTCGTCCTGCTCGTCGCTAATGTCGTCGTCATTGCTATCATCATCATCTACTGCTGCCACGTCATCATCGTCACTGCTGCTTGCTGCTGCAGCCGCTGCCAGCGCATCTTCAATCTGCGCGAGCTTCTTCTCAACAGCAGCGCGGCGCTTGTGCGTGCGCGGCAGCAGCTTGCGCGCAGCAACCAGGTGCTTCTGCGCTTCCACGAGCGCGTCGTTCGGTACGAGCACGCTCTCGGCGTAGATCACGTGCGTCTCGGGGTTCTTTGGCGCGAGCTTGAACGAGTTCTGGAACGCCGCAACGGCCTTTTCAAAGTCCTCCATGGCTGCAAACGCGCGGCCGTACGTGCACATGAGGATGCTCCAGCTCTTCTTCTCGTGGCGCGGAATGACGTTCAGTGCGCTCTCGACAATGTTCTTGGCGCGCTCAGCATCGAGCGGCAGCTCGAGCAAAGCGCGCATGTTCCACACCGCTGCGTTCGACGCGTCGAGTGCAAGCGCTTGCTCGAACGCGGTGCGCGCTGCGACAAAGTTGCGGTGCCGCTGCTCGATCTTTGCGAGCTCGACGAGCAACGGTGCGTCGTTTGGGATGTGCTGGCTCGCCATCGTGAGCACGGCGCGTGCAGCCTCGACGTTGCCGAGCCGACTCTCGACGCGCGCGAGCGCTTTCCACGACTCGACGTGCGTCGGCTGCTGTTTCGTCGCTTCGTCGTAGAGCTCGCGCGCGTTTGCAAACTCGTGGCTCTGCTCTTCGAACGCGCCCCAGGTCTGGAGGAGCTCGCCCGTGTGGTGCATGTTCTGGAGCGCGTTCTCAAAGACTTTGCGCGCGTTCTGGAGGTTCCCGCGCTTGCGGTGGAGCATCGCGAGCGACATGACACTCGGGACATGGTCCGGGTGCATCGATAGGACCTCGAGGTACAGCGCCATCGCAACGTCGTCGTGCCCCAAGTTCTCCTCCATGCGCGCGTACGCGTTGTACGCACTCGGCTCGACAAAGAAGCCGCCGTCGATCAGTCGCCGGTAGCCCCGCCGTGCTTCGTAGACGTTCCCGAGCTGATAGTGCGCCATGGCACCGAGCAGCACGAGCCACTTGTGCGTCGGGAACGTTCGCGTCGCGCGAGTGAGCACTGTGATGCAGTTCTTGTACAGCCCGTGGTCGTACTCGGCCTTGGCCCACGCGTGCCAGACTTGCGCGGTTGCGTGACGATGCGCAGTCGCAGTGCGGAACAGATCGCGCGCAAGCGCCATGTGCTGGCCCTTGCTCGCTTCAAACACACCGTAGGCCTGGAGCACGAGCACGTCGTCCGGATGGTCGCGCGCGAGCTGCTCAAAGCGCTCGCGCGCGCGCTGCGCATTCCCGACTTCGGCTTCGAGCAACGCGAGTCCGAGGCCAGCACTCGCATTCGACGGGTCCGTAGCGAGGATGACTTTGTACAGCCGCTTCGCCTCGACGTGGTTCTTTGCGTCCATCTCCATCGACGCCCACGACTGCCAGAGCTCGACGTGGAACGACATCTTGGACGCTTTCGAGAAGATCATGCGCGCGAGGTCGTAGTTCCCGGCTTTCCACTCCATGACGCCCCACTTGTTCCACATGCCCATGTCGTTCTTGTAGTGCTGCTGCAGAACGTTCCGGAAGAGGTTGCGCGCGAGCGGAATGTCTTCGCGAATGAGCTCGTTCAAGTTTGGCTGCGGTGACTCCCATCGCCGCTTCACGTTCTCGAGATGGATTGGGTCGGGCTCCCACGGGATCTTGCCCGACAGCTCACTAAACTGCTTCTCGACATGCCGCGTAAAGTCTTGACCGGCGTAGAGCGTGTCCATGCGGAACGCGCGCCATTGCTGTTGGCACATCAACTGCATTGGCTGGATGCGCAGGTGCGATGTGCGAGTCAATGGCGGCAGCGCTGCACGCAGCGGGACAGCATTGCGGCTCGACAACGCAGTAGATGTTGCTGCTGATGCTGACGTGCTGCGTATACGCAGACAGCGATGTGCAACGACGTCGCCCCAGCGCCGCATGTCGACGCTCAGCTGCGGCTGCTGCTGGCGATGCGTGAGGTGCTCGATAACAGCTCAGTTCGAGAACGCAAGCTGCTTGATGAGCGCCGTCAAATTACGAGTCTGCTCATCTTTGTAAATGTTGCGCACCTACTGACGCGAATAGAGCGCCGTATGTGCGTGGAAAAGCCATTCCCTCGCGCGAGTGCCAATGTGCATTTACACAAGCAGCAGGTCACGTCCCAGCCAGTCAAATTCAGCGATTCTTGCTGTGAGCTGCTCGTGCTGTTTGGCTGGCACGTCGATCGAGCGATGCGGCGACTGCGCAGTTAGAATTCGACAAGTTCTTCCGAGGAATCCACGTCACGCATATCGATCATGTCGGCTGAGGAAGTTGTTGCGGAAGTGCCCAAGGAGCTCGGTGAGATGGACGCCCTCAAGGAGGTGCTCAAGAAGGCGCTCGTGCACGACGGCCTCAAGCGTGGCCTCCACGAGGCCGCCAAGGCGCTCGACTCGCGCCGCGCGCGCCTCTGCTGCCTCGCACAGGACTGCGACGAGCCGAGCTACTCGAAGCTCGTGCGCGCGCTCTGCGAGGAGCACGGTGTGAACCTCATCCTCGTGCCGTCGGGCAAGCAGCTCGGCGAGTGGTGCGGCCTGTGCAAGATCGACGCGACGGGCGAGGCCCGCAAGGTCGTCTCGACGTCGTGCGCCGTCATCACGGACTTTGGTGAGGAGACGCACGCGCTCAACGTGCTGCTCGACTACCTCAAGCGCCAGGGCGAGAACTAAGCGTCGTGCATCGACGCATGACACGCATGTGTGAGCGAGCGGCGCGACGTGTCTGTCGCTGACGCGCCACCACGCGGTAGCAGCAGCATGGAGAGTAACGCCATTGTGCGCACACTGCAAATCGAGCACCGTCCAGGGGGCTTCCCTCGGAGCTGATCCATCCGTTTGTGTGCGCGTTTGTCTGTCATTTTGGTTCGTTTGTGTGACTGCGATGCATGCGATGTGTGGCTGTCCGTGAGTGGTGGTGTACGTCGAAGCACATAGTCATGCCTGTCGAACTCTGTGCCATTGACACTCAGCATCGCGCATGACCGACAGAGGGCGATAGATAGTAACGTTCATTCAAAGAGCTCAGTGGATCAGACTGGCGGGTGGCTGCACTTGCGCACGTAGCTTCACATGCTACGAACTGCTGCTTTCTACGTGGACGAGCCGCTCTGTCGTTGGCAGCTCGTTCTACTTGATCATCGTACTAAAACAATCGGCGTGGCAATAAGTAAGGAGTAGGGGGTGGTCGTGGTCGTGGGGCGGCTGGGGTCTGGTGGCGAGCAAGCGGCGATCGCTCGGCGCTTCCGGCGGCGCGAGCGAGCTGCTGCTGCACGATGCTTGTGCGCGGCGCTTGCGACGACGCTCGCGGAAGCCTCGAACTGCTGGAGACAAACTGCGCAGTGCGGAACCTGCACTGCAGTCGAGAATGGGGCGAACGACTCCATGTCGCTGGTCGCTGTGGAGCGATCAAGCGCGTGAGCGCTGCAGATGCTCGGCTGACCGACAGCAGTCGATCGACTGGCTCGAGTCCACACGTCTGCAGTCGCCAGTGTGCGCGCGCGACTGCTCGGCGCGTCCACAGAAGGGAGGAGGCAAACGCTCAAAGCTGCACGCCCACAGCAGCTGCGTGAATCGTCCGCCCGCCCACACACTCGCAGCAGCAGCGCCGTCGCTACAGGTACGAGCAGCAGTCGCAGTGCGTCGCCCCACGCAGACACACACAAGCGACCGCAGCGCTGCTCGCCCAGCGCGTGCTTGTCGTAAACAAGCGCGCACGGGCTCAGTGGCCGACACCCGGGTTCTCGGTCAGTCGCCGCAGCTTGCTGCGATGCGAGTCGGACGTGTCGTAGTACGCCGTCGAGCTGCGGTCGGACGGGTCGCGCATCTGCGTCGTGCGCATCGACTTGGCTTTCTTGCGCTCGCGCTGTTCACACATACAGACACAGAGCCAACGGCATCAGTCGCGTGCTCCCAGGCGCTCTTCATGCATACACGAAACAGCTGACAGCAGATAGTAGTGCGGGCGTGCACACTCAGCAGCACGACGTACTGTATCGCTCGCCTGCTTCCTCGAAGCGACAAACGGATGGAGCAGTGCTTGTGCCGGCGTGATCCGCGTCGCAGGGCTAGAGAGCACGACATAGTCGAAGGAGTGCGTGGTGTCGATAGAGTGTGTCAGTAGACAGCCATGAGCAGTGGGGAGCCAAAACGACGCAGTGCGTACTTGTAGTCGAGCATGCGCTGCAGGAGATCGACGAACGGACGGTAGTCGTCGGGCGTGTGGTAAGCGATTTTTTTGTAGAGGCCGCCTGGTCCGCCCGCGTTTGCGCCAACGATGTCGGCAAGCGACGTCGGGACAGTCGTCCTCTGGAAGGACAACAACGACGACATGTCAGTCTCGTCGAGCTGCAGGAAGCGTCCTGTAGGACCTATCATCGATCAGAGATGACGACTACAGTACAGACACGCAAACGTACTGGCACAAAGTTGCCGGCCGGCGCAGCAGTGCTCGTTGCTTTGCGGACCTTGAGACTGTACTCAACGACGTTGTCAGCGCCAACGCGCTCGTCAAAGTAGTCGCGTCGGTACGTCGGGTTCGCACGCGCAATCACGTCGCGCGACGGCATGCCGAGCACGTCGGCCATGCGCTGGAGCTGGTCGTGCTGATCCCTGCCGCCAAACAGCGGCTTGCCAGTGTGCATCTCGACCAGGATGCACGCGAGGCTCCACATGTCGATCGCCGTCGTGTACGGCATGCCAAGTAGCACCTCGGGTGCTCGATAGAACCGACTCTGGATGTACTGATAGAGCTGTAGTGGTCCAAACAATAGAAGTCCGTCCGTCAGTCGCGTAAATCGATACAAGCATACAGACAGACAGACACACGACGTACTTGGCTCTGCGAGAGACACGAGCTCCCAAAGTCAATGATCTTGAGCTTGCTCCGCTCGCTGTGCACGAGCAAGATGTTCTCGGGCTTGAGGTCGCAGTGAATGACGTTCACGCTCGGGTTCGCCAGATACTCGAGCGCCTGTGAGCGTTTGCGTTGACACGTCCTAGTCAGTACCAAGCAGCTCCAATCGCATACGCACGACCGACAGCAGACACGACGCAGCAGCACGTACGACGAGGAGCTGCCGCGTGAACTTGCGCACGAGGTTGAGGCTCACGCCTTTGAACGACGTGCTCTTGAGTACATCGTAGAGCGTCGAGTCGAGGCGCTCAAACACGAGGCACTGGTGGCCCTTGTGAACAAACTTGTCGGTCAGTCGGACTGTCGACAGACACACACATACACAGTGTTAGCTCTATATAGCCCATGAGGCGCTACAACACCAGCAGACGCAGACGCACCAATGTACTTGCGGCCAGCGTGCTCGGTGCTGTGGAGCGACTCGAGGATGCTGATCTCGAGCTGCGCTTGGTTCGTAAAGGTCTTCTTGTTCTTTACGATCTTGATCGCGACGCTTTGGTGTGTCTGCATGTCGTACGCCTCGACGACTTGGCCGAACGAGCCCTGTAGTGACGACCAGACAGACAGATCGACAGAGGCGACGAGGTCGTGAGTGTCGCGACGTCAACGGAAGACACACATCAGATGTGATAGACAGAGAGAGCACGAAAGCGCGCACCATCCCGAGCCGCTTGCTAAACACTTTGTAGCGGCCGTTGAAGACCTCTTCTTTGGCGAGGAACTGGTAGTCGACGTCGACGGCCTTCTTGCTGCCGCTCACGCCCTTCTTCTTGCGCATGGCCTGGCCGTCTTGCGTTAGCTTGAGCTTGTTGTAATAGTTCTATCGGCATGCATGCACACACACATGTACAAAGAGATCGCGCGTCAGCACTTGTGCGTCCTAAAACGTTCGCTCTCGATGAGCACTCGCAAGCGCGATCCACATGCACATGCACACTACGATATCCTGGTATCCTCAAACACTAGGATCGCATAGAGCTGATGTGCACCAGCTGGACGACCAGTCTGTCTGTGCCGCCGCCCAGTGCGAGCGACTGTCGTGTTCGTACATGCACGCTCTCGCTAGCTCTCTCATTCTCTCTCGCGCAGACTTGCGAGACGCACCTGGTTGATGTGGTTGTACGTGCTGATGAGCGCGCGTGTGAGCTGTAGTACGGGCACGTGTTCCTTGGATCGCGGCTGACGCGGCGCAGCGACGTCCGTGGCAGCGCTGCTCGGCTCCATCTCGTCGTTGTCGTCGCGGAGGAGATCCCAAGCGGTGCGCGACTTCGCCGCCCTTTTCTTGTTGTTGTTGTTGTTGCACGCGACTTCTGCGCGCGAAAGCGCAGCGCAACAAAAAGCAAAAAACAGCAAGAAGGCGTTTGTACTTGTCGTTTGTATGTGACCAGCAAAGGTGACGAGACAAGAAGCGACCAAATGCATAACTTCGCGGGTTTCACGGAATCTCCGCGGGTTTGCGCTTTTTGTGACCGCTTTCTCGAGATGCAAGCGTGATGAAAAGGAGGCGATCGAAAAAGCTTCTGCAGATACAAACTTCGCATTGGAGCACTTGTAAATTCGCGAACGAGCGAGCGGGTTTGAATGGTCGGCTGTGACCCGTACACCAGCGCTATCAAATCGAGATCGTCGTGTTGTTTGTTCCAGTGTTTGCCTCGATTGCAAAAGCAGCCAAGTCGAAACTTGACTAGCGTCTCGTTGTTGTTAAAGGCGCGAAAAGCTGCTGATGCGCGCCAAAAGCATTGAAACGGACGCACGATGAAAGACCTTGGAATTTGAATCGTTGTTCTCGACTGTGCTCTCTTGCGCACATGACCAAAACAACTATGCTCTCCTCGCTGCTTGTTTGACTCGAAACTCGAGTTGTCTGCAGACACAAGAGGATCGAAGACCTACAGCAGCACCATCTGACCAACGTCCTTCAGTGGCGGCAACACAGTCACACCAACATGGACACATCGTATACGAACACACATTCGTATGCTTGACGTCCCTCATGTTGAGCTCAACCCTTCGCGAACGATGATCAATCGACATGAAGGCAGATCCCACTTTGTATCGTCCAAATTGATGTTCGCCCCGATCTTGCGCTCTCATGTGCAAGATCATTGGACTGCTGGATGGTTGGTCGTCGTCGCTGAGCAACAGTAGGATTGACGATCACCAAGACAGCTGGCGATCCACACGATGTAGCCATGAGGTTGCTTGCGTGAACGATGAGCATTCCATTCGCACTTGCATGCTTTCGCAAATGCAGCAGCAGCAGCAGCACCACGCAGCACAATAGAATGCGTGAAACAGGGCGTTGTCAGTCATCGTCTCGTCTCGTGATCGATCACAACGCATCAGCATTCGCTTCAATAAGCAGCATTTCATGCAGCGCACCACAACACGCGATCAACCAGCGAACCAACGCGCGTGCGAGCATGTGTGCTGAGTAAATCAGAGGTGTTTGCTACACTATCGCACGACAATCACGCTGGCGCTCTCGATACAATAGACGAAATCGGGTCCACATGAGCAACAAAGCTCAATGGAGCAGCATGCTTTAGTATTGAACGGCAATGAGCAGCTGAGATGTCCACAAATAAACGAGCATGCTCGTCTAGATCGAGGGGTCCTTGCGAGTAGTTTGATACGTCCATCTCAGCTAGTTCGCGCAATCAGCTCCGGTCCATTCTCGCTTAGCACGATGCAAACAGCGCCATCGGTGCCCGCGCATCCGTGCGATCACGACGCAAGGTCCCGACATATACCACAAAGTTGACAGTGACATAAGGATCACGACACCCAGGAAACACACATCCGATCGCAATGTGCGAGTTGCCGCACAACTGATAGATCAGCTCTGGTCATTGCAGCTCTTTGATCGTGAGGGTAGAGCACTTACTGACAACAACGACGTTGTTGATAGATAGCAGTCACTGACACAGGCACAGTAACTGCTAATGGTTATGGCTGTGTACGAATCGATACTACACGTTCCACGGCCGGACAAGCAGCTCGTCGCTTTGGTGCCGCACTCGCACTTGCTGGTACTGGTACTGGAATAGTCGCGACGCTGCTGTTCGCAATGAAGCCTAGCGACCACTTGAGCGTGACTTTGCTCGGTCTTCGGTGGCTGCGATGCACAGCCTGAGCTCCGTTTCGACAATGTCGTACGAGCTCGTCTGTATGCGAGCGACATCGTTTGCAATCGGTCACCACAGATAGACAGAAAGACAGCAAGTTCGAGCATCACGATCGAGAATCGTCGCGTGCTGGGACGTGGTGCGCGGCGTTCAACATGTGCCCTCGCACCACTTGCACGCGTGTGTGGCAACGGTCGTCGAGTACACATTTGAAAACCAGCGAGCAGGTCGACGTGGAGCACGCTTGTGTGCAGATGCAAGCTGATGGTCATGACAGACTCGTAGCGACAAGCGTCACTCGCAGCGACATGCATCAGCGCGTTGCAGGCTGCCAGTATGCTACATCTCGCTCCCGACGCGTTCGCTCGATTGGTACGTTCGTTT
The DNA here is from genome assembly GCA_023334275.1 of Globisporangium carolinianum. NCBI lineage: Eukaryota > Oomycota > Peronosporomycetes > Pythiales > Pythiaceae > Globisporangium > Globisporangium carolinianum. The sequence goes on along the minus strand of JAASGP010000024.1, from coordinate 17,125 downwards.
GTTGCGTCTTTTCGTTCGTCCTAGATTGAGATTTTACACACATTCAGGTCGACTATAATACGAGTGTTACGGTACATGTAAAAGCAAATCGTACTTACAAAGCACGTTGAAGTACTGTCGTGAATGCGAATTGTAGTCGTCACTGTATGACGCTTCGTGCGTCAGATCGCTCTCCTCCTCTGTCACACACGGCCAAGTGCAGAACACGTGCGTGCTGGCTGACACTACCAGATCATCTGTTCAACCAACCGCGTTCGCGCCTGCTTGCCTTCCCGCGGACGCACACACGCTTTGCTCGCACTTGCAATCTTTCCACGACTTGAACAACCATGGAGCGCCTCGCACCAACGGACCCTACGCTCGAGCGGCTCACGGACCTCGCGAGCAGCGCGTTTGGTGCGCGCGTGCTCTTCGCGACCGACGAATGGTTCGCTGCTGCGCACTCGTTGCTCGCACCTGAGCCGCCAAAGTTCATTCACGACAAGTTCACGACGTTTGGCAAGTGGATGGACGGCTGGGAGACGCGCCGCAAGCGCATTGCCGGCCACGACTGGTGCATCATCGAGCTCGGACTGCGCGGTAGCATCGAAGCGATCGACGTCGACACGGCGTTCTTCACTGGCAACCACGCGCCGCGCGTGTCGATCCAGGCGGCGTGCTTCAGCAGCGACAAGCGCTCGTGGCCCGCAGCGCTGCAGACGCTGAGTGCGAATGCACCGACTGCCGAGCGCGCAATGGGCGTTGCAGCAACGCCTGACGAGCTCGCGCTCGCTGAAGAGCTCCAGTCGCACGAGTGGGTCGACGTGCTGCCGTTCACGGAGCTTGATCCAGGTTACGACGCGACGCGCCACAACGTCTTTCGCGTACTGCAGCATGGACCGTGGACGCACGTGCGCGTCAACATGTTTCCCGACGGCGGCATTGCACGCCTGCGCGTATATGGCAACGTGCTCAAGGACTGGACGCAAGTCGCATCGGCGCAGCTCGTCGACCTCGTGAGCGCCGAGCACGGCGGCAAGGTCATTGCATTCAACGACGCGCACTACGGACACCCCAAGAACCTCATTGCACCAGGCCGCAGTGCGACAATGGCAGGCGGCTGGGAGACGGCGCGCAAGACGACGCGGCCAGCTGTACTGACGGCCGACGCGACCACAGGACTGCTCACGGTTCCAGGCAACGACTGGTGTGTGCTCAAGCTCGGCCACGCCGGTGTGATCCATGACGTCGAGGTCGACACGAACCACTTCCGAGGCAACTTCCCCGAGAGCTGCGCCGTCTTTGGCACGCGCTTTGACGGCACTGACGACGCCGACGTGCTTGCACCGAGTGTAGTCTGGACGCCGATCCTCCCGCGCGTCAAACTCGCAGCGCACACGCAGCAGCACTTCTCGGTCACTGGTGGCTCGGTGCGACTCGTGCCATCAGGTGTGAACTTTGTCAGGCTCGAGATGTTCCCAGACGGCGGCATCAGCCGTTTGCGGCTGCGTGGATACAAGGCTACTGACGCTGCTGCTACGAGTCGGCTCTAGCAGATGATTGTTAGGGTCAGAACGACTGCTCGGCTGGCGCCGCGTCGTCGCTGCTGCTGCTGTGTCGACGATTTGCTGCGTAGCGCTGCGGACGAAAGTGCACACCCTCTCTAGCAGCGGCGCCACATCATCGGTAAGTCCGTCAGTCAGCAGTCAGTTAGTAGCAATGGGGAAATGAGCCCGCTCGAGGAGTCAATGGATGCAATGACGGACCGCAGTAGCTTGGACACTGGGAGGTTGCGGATGCGTGCGAGGTGGCTGTTCCCGGCGCGTGCGAGTGCGTCTCGCGCCTTGCGCTGACTGCTATTGCCACTGCTGTTGTTGCTGTTGAATGACTCCGTCACAGTCTGTGGTGTTGCGACGCGCTGGGATCGTGCGACAAAGAGCTTGTGCACTGCGCTCGATGTCGAGAACGCGTCGACATCCGGTCGCCTCGCGGTGCGCACCGCCGTCGCGAGTCGCGTCGTGCAAGCAGCGTCTGCGTGAGTGCGCTCACGCATCGACGCGACGACGCACTGGACAAAGAGCGGCACCGCGATGTGGCCGCTGCAGGTCGTGTCAAAGCGGTACAGGATGCGGCAGCAGTCCAATGCCGTGAGCAGCGGATCTACACAATCACTGTTGTCGTCATCGACATTGTCGTCGTCGTTGCTGCTGTCGGCGCATGTGTCGGTACGAGCGGCTGCTGCACTGGAGGCGACTGCAAGTGCGCAGTGGAACGAGCACAAGCTGCGCACAAACGTGCGCCATGACTGCGACTGCGCTCGATCGCCACTATCGCCATTTCGATTGCTGGTAGGCGTGCTGCTCGACTGCGATGAGCACAGGTGCGTGAGCAACAGCCGCTGCACGAACGTGTGGGACGTATTCGCTGGCGACATCTTTGCTACAGCATGTGCTGCTAGCGTGTCGATGTAGTGACGCCAGAACAGCTAAGCATTATGCACAGAGCGCGTGCTGTCAGACAGCAGTCCGTCGGCAGCAACGACAGACCAGAGACGCATCACTAGCTGCAGGACGCACCTCGTGGAACGGATCGACAATGAACGTCTTGAAGACGCTGCGTGTGACGCGCGCAGTCGACGCTGCAGGTGCAGGTGCGAGTCGCTGGAGCTCGGCAAACAGTGCGAGCCACTCCTGCTTGGACAGCGTTGCGGGACACCCGAGCACCTGGAGCGTCGCGACAAAGTCCCGAAGCCGGATGTGGTCGGCGCGATTGCGGCTCGCAACAGTCGAAGTGGCAAAGCGTGCAAAGAGGTCGGTGAGACTGCTGCTGCTGTCGCTACCGTCTAGCACGCTCCAGAGGAAGCGGTGCACGAGCATCTTGCGCTGGCCGACGCGGCTCGCGCGCGCAGTCGCGCCAAAGTGGTGGTTCTCGTGGCCGTAGACGCGAACCGCAAAGTCTGCTGTATCAACAGACTGCGACGCGTAGAACAGCTCGCCGTGCTGGTCGCGCCACGCGACGACGCGTTGCTGCTGCTGCTGCGTGTGCAACTCTTCAGTGCTGCGTGCGTGCTGCAGCGACGCAACACTGTTGCTGCCAGTCAAACTGCCTTGGACAAAGAACTCGCGCGGGTCCTGGTGGACGCGCACACCAACGCGCATCGTGGCAGCGTCCTCATGCTCGAGCGCGTTCACATCGACTTCATCGTCCTCAGCGAGATCATCACCGTCGACTGGCGTTTGCTCGAGCATCGGACTGCCATCTGCATTGGCAACGCGAGGCAGCACGTGCGAGAGCGACCAGCGCACGGCACCCAACTCATTCAGTGTCCACTGCGGCGCGACGTCCCAGAGCGCTAGACGCGCGACTTCATCGTGCTGATCCAAGCGCGTCGCTGCAGCGTGGTGCTGCTGCAAGTATGATGAGCTCGCGTCTGCAGCCACGTGCGCACAGTGCGAGTCCAGCAGTGCGCGCCAGAGCACGAACGGGTCGCGACTGCTGCAGAGCGTGTGGCGGCTCGCATACTCGCAGTCCATGTCCCAGTTCGCTGCACGCTCCAAGTCGGGAGTCGTTGCGAGCGGCGAGTTTGCAATAGCATCGTGCACCTGCTTGTTCTCGAGCAGCGCAGCGATGAACGCTGAGTACTGTGTATGCAGCGCGCTCGACTCGTGACTTGACGTGCTCGGTATGGATGCTGGCGCCTCTGTTGCAAGCGTGCAGGTCAAACAGCGCGTTAGCATCGGCGCATGTGCCTGCAACACGCGATGCCTTGCGCTCGGTTGAGCAGTACAAACGACTTCGAGCAGCAGCGTCGAGTTTGCGCTAGGCAGCTCGGAGGTGACGCACAGGACCGAGTAGACCCCGACATCGGCGAACTGGATCGTCGTGCATGTCACGACGCGCGTGTCGTTGTCGTCGATAGCGGACAACTCGGCGCGAACTGAGCGCGTGAGCGACGCAACGACGTGTGTGTCGGCGGGACGAGAGGTGGTGCCGACCTCGCTGCGAACGTGAAGGTTCGCTGTTGCGATTGGCTGTGCAGCGTCGATCAGCAGCACGAGCGCGTCGCTTGAGACGATGCGGAGTCGCTTGGCAGCTACAGGCATCCATGGCAGATCGACGAGCTGCAGCGAGCTGCCTCGACGTGCGTCCGCTGCAGCGACAACGCTGATCGCCCGTACGCGCAGTGTGCACACGCTGCTGTACGAGCGACTCGGTACTGCCGCATCGTTGACTGTTGCTCGCGTCGTCGTCGCAGCGACCTGCACATCGATCGGACATCCTAACACTGCGCGTCCTGCATACATCACGACGAGCCGTAGTGCGCCTGGCGAGACAGCACGCAGCGCGAGTGCCATCGTAGACACGTCAGGAGGCGGTGCGTCGGATGGAACGATCTGCAGCACTCGCTGCTCTGCCTCAGCAGCATCGTCGCTCAAGAGCGCCACGTGGTGCAGACTCCAGAGCTCGCGCGACTCGGACACTGACGCTGTTTGTTTGGTGTCCAGCAGCATTATCAATTGCAGATGCACCTCGTCGCCAACGCGAAGATCGCGCCAGTCGACTGCGCTCTGCCGAGCATCGAGTTGAAGCTGCACAAGCGGCAGTGCGCAGCGAGACCCCGATAGCAGCAATGAGTCGGCTCGGTAGATCCAGTGCAGCTCGCCCACGCCAGCACAGCAGTAGACAAACGCGCTGTGGCGCTGCACACCTAGGATCTCGGTCGGCGTCAGCGCTGCGACATTGCTCGCACACACGCCCCACGCGTACGCTGCGAGGAGCGCGTCAGTGTCATCCCTGTGCAAGACTGCACATGTCGTTGTGTTTGCGCAGCAAGTGATCGCGACGCATTGTCCTACAGCGCCGGTGCTGAGCGGAACCGCGACGCGCACAGGCGCAAAGTAGTCGTGGAACCGAGTCGTTGCGCCGCATGCACCGAGTCGATTGCTTCCCCACGCCAAGACTGAGTTGTCGCTCGCAAGCGCAATCATGTGGTGCCAGCCGCTCGCGATTGCAATGATCGCGATGTGTGTGTGCTGCGATGTGAACGTCACGGGCTGTGCGCGCTCGTGCACGACGTTGACGCGTTTGCGGCCGAGTCCGAGCTCGCCGTGCACGCCAAAGCCCCACGTGAAGACGCGTCCTGTGGTTGATAGCGCTGCAATGTGCTCGAGCCCAACAGCGACGTCGGTGATCTCGATGGTGGGATCGAGCACTGGTGCACGCACGGGCACGCCTTGCAGCACGAAGCGATTGGCGTTCGAGCTGGCGTCATCATTGGCTGCTGGCAAGAGTCCCCAGTGCCAGACAGCGGACGTATTGCGAACGTAGATGTACGAAGTGAATGGTCCACACCGCAGCACTGCTGGCGTCGATTCGCTTGCAGACGATAGCACTGCTTGTAGCTCGGATGACGCGTGCACGGGCGTCAGGCAATTTGCGGACTGCTGCGCGCCGAGTCCGAGTTGGCCGTAGACTCCAATGCCCCACGCAAAGAGCATAGGCGCGTCGATGCTGCGCTCGTCGTTGGACATCCGCGAGACGAGTGCAATGCAGTGGCTGATCCCGCACGACACTTGTTGCACGCGTCGCCGCGCTGTTGATGGTGCGCTGTACAGGACAGGTACTGCTGCTGCTGCTGACGACATTGCGTTGTTCGTTACCAGTCTACTGCGTCTCGATGGCAGTCGCTTGAACTGCTGTGTGCTGGGATATGCACTACCGCGCTTGCTACGCGCAAGTTGTACGTCCTCGTACTGGATGCGTTGCGCTGCGCCACAGCAGAGCAGCTCGAGCTCTGCTGTCACGAGCATGTGAAAGCCAATGCTACCTGGCACAACGCGGCGAACACCTGAGTCGCAACCCTGGTTCTCGCGGAATGCCCCATGCACGCGAGCATACGTCTGCCACAGCGAAAGCGTTCGTTAGTCAAACACAGCGAGCGAGCTGCATTCACGCAGTGAGAGCTGTACCTCCCAGAGCCACGATGCATGCTGTTGGTTGATAGTAAGGGTGGAACGCAGTGGAACGCCTGCTGGCTGCAGCAGGTGTGACGTCAAGTGCGCGATCAGCAACCTAGTCAACGGCATCACCTCCATGAAGGATGTCACGCACGACGTACCTGCTTCATGAAGCAATAGCTGCAGACAAACGTATGAAGTCACAGTAGTGCCAGCATGAGCAGCGAGAAAAACAATGATGTATATTTCACGAGTGATGTGACGTTTCAAGGTATGACCATCATTCCATACACATGTTGCACGAATGTCGCTGGAGAAGTGTCAAATGGTAACGAAAAATGATGACATATTTCGACTACAATAGGGCGATTGGCGCTCTGCCAAATCGACAACGACAAATATGATATCACTTGTTTGTTTAACTACACAATAATGCGACGAGGTCAATCGTTTCGTCGTGTTCTAAGATTGCCAAAATGAACTGTCATTGGTCACAACCCTACACTACACTCAATGTTACACCGTATTAAGTCTCGGTTTTATAACAATAACCTGCATCTGTCGATCACCTACCATGTATTTAGCAAGTACGGCAAAGCGATAAAGATCGCACTGTTTTGAAGGGCACATATATACGAAAATACTTGAACACATTAGCTATTCAGAAGTCAGCGGCAGTTGTCTAAGGCGAAAGAAAGAGACCGGAATTATATACTTCGTCTAGCAGTTATTCGTGCGGCGATAAAATGCAATCCATTTCGGCGGCAATGTCATTTGCGTTGACCCAGCACAGCAGCCTCAGATCGCTTACAACATAGGTCGGCTCGGTAGATGAGCATCACATAAATTATAAACAAATCGCACATATACGTCAATTCGATCCGTACTGCACACCTTCGCTTCGTTTGTGGCAATTTATCACTTCATTCTTGCACACACCTTAGCGACGGTGTCGAGCTTTATACATTCGTTATGTTTCGTTTCGTTTGCGCTGATTGATCTTAAATCTAAACCGCTAGGGCGTTTCCGATTATGCGTTCTATGTCATTATTCACAATAGTGTCAATATCGCGTTTTTCGTTTGTCCGATACTTTACAAATAATTAAGAAGCACCATACTCTATCGTCAATCGATATTCTACAACGTCACACAGCATTTTGTTGCATGTATAACGATCATATTGTTTGATCGATATCAAGAAGCTTCAAGTGAATTCATCTACGTACTCTATTAACTCACACTTTTATGTTCCTCTACGATAATCTGCATCTTGCAACCTATCGCGCTGGCCAAATTGTATGTGACTGTGATGTGAGATATGGCAGTCATTTTCGTATACTTTTCAGCATTGGCCAATTCTTCTATGTAAATATACCTTGCAGCATGTCATGGTGTCGCCCCCAAATTCTCATTGGCACGGCGTTCATTTAGACTGCTTGCGCTTAAGATGATATCAACATGTCTTACCCTTAGCTCTGGTGCACAGTATTTTCGGTGAAAGTGCAAGCTCGTTGAAGTCAGCACCAGCATGCACAAATTCAATAGTTTACGTTTGTCTTGAAAAACAAGATCATGTGAAAGGGTCTATGTTTGCATCGTTGATCAAAATAACATTCAGCATGATTCGTTTTGATTGATAAGATCAAAAAATAGTTTGATTGATTGCTATTCGATATACTTGATGAGAACATGTCGTGCTATTCTGGGGAAGAGGAGTGAGAGGTTGAAGGCGGAGTTCGAGGCGATCTGCAAGATGACGACGCGCAGCAGCAGCACCACTGCGGCAAGTGCGTTCACCGCCGACTACGACAGCAAGAGTGATGCGCACGAGCGCTTGCTCCCAGTGCAGGCGCACTCCGAGTCGCGTCATAGCCACTCGCGTGCAGGCGACGGCGCGAAGACGGCGCTGGACGATGGAGTACGCAACGAGGACGAGGACGACGAAGGCTTTACGCACGAAGAACTTCTGCACTCGATCGGGTCGTTCTCGGCCGTTGTTTGGCCCGTCGCAGTCACGATGCTGCTTGCGAGGTATGTCTGCGCAAGCGTGGACTGTGCTGTCTTGTATATGTGTGTGACGTCGCTGACACCTGTGGTTGATGACGATGCAGCGTCGTGTCGCTGAACGTCGTGGACTCAGCAACCGCAGCGGCGCTTGCAGAGTACGTGAACGCGTTGCGTCATGAGCACAGTGCAGGTAATCACTTGGCTACATCGACCTCACGTCCACATCTGCTGGGCTCTGGTGTTACGTGCGTTGCAGTGCGTACCTGATCTACAACCCGGACTCGGAGGCCGACGCGTCGGACAGCACGAAGCTCGGCGACGCACTCATCAACGCACTTGGGATCGTCTCGTTCTTTCTCGTCGCGACGTTCGTGATCGTGTGCTGCTACAAGTTCAACTTCAACCGCGTACGTGCTTAGCGCCGTGAACGAACGACTGCCGTCGCGTTGTGGTTGTCTGTGCGATGCTTACTTTTTGTGTGAGCTTCGTCGTGACTCTCTCTTGCACACAGATCCTCATCGGATACATGATGTTCTCGTCGGCGATGCTGCTCGGTCTCCTTGGCGGCAACATCGCAACGATCGCGATCGCACAGAGCGGCGTCGTCGTCGACGTCGTCACGATGCTCTTTGCAATGTTCAACTTCGCAGTCGTCGGCGTGATCGCGATCTTCTACCAAAAGGGCGTCCCAAAGTGGCTCGGCCAGCTCTACCTCGTGCTCACGTCTGTGATCATGGCGTGGCAGCTCGGGCAGTTCCCCGAGTGGAGCACGTGGGCACTCGTGGTCGTGCTCGCATTCTACGATCTGTGCGCTGTGCTCACGCCGTGTGGGCCGCTCAAGTGGCTCGTGAACCTCGTGCAGCAGGAGGGACGACCGCTACCAGGTGCGTTTGTTGCCAGCAACGTCGTGGCTTGCGTTGTGCGTTGCAACGCGAACCCTCACACATGCGTCGCGATGGCTTGTGTGTATGCATGTGCAATCAGGTCTACTGTACGAAGCGGAAGTGCGGCGAGACCATGTGACAGGTGCGCGGCCGGTTCAAGCTATTGCGAGTGGACAGTATGTCCGTGTCGAAACGGCTGCCGTGCCAGTGACTGCACAGCCGTATTACCAGTACGAGAGCGACGCAGCAGCAGCGACGACCTCGTTCGAACAGTCAGGTGAAGATCAGGATGCGACTGCAGCAGCGCAGTTGACGCCGCGTGAACTCGCACTGCGCGAGCGACTCGTCAAGTTCTACGCGCGCTACAACCCGGCAGCGATCGCGCGCGTCGACAAGGTCATTGCGCGGTACAGAGGTCGTCACGCCGAGTTGTGGCACGACTTGCACATGAAGTACCTCGCAGATGATCCAGGTGCGAGTACTGCTGACTGCTACTGGCTGTCCATTGCTGGCTCAGTTGGACCGCGCTGTCGCTCACGACTGCTGCGACTGCGATTGATGCGCAGAGGAGGAGAGCACGATCAAGCTCGGACTCGGCGACTTTGTCTTCTACAGCGTCCTGGTGTCGCGCGCGGCCAAGTTTGACTTCTCGGCCATGATTGCGTGCTTCGTGTCGGTGCTGATGGTGCGACCTGCTCGTGTGTTTGCGCATCACGAGTGGTGGTCGTTCCTAACTGTGTCGCGTCGTGACTGGAGGCGCATACGCATGTAATGCACGTACTGACGATCCTCTCTGTTGCTGCTACTCGCTGCACAGGGACTCGGCGGCACGCTCTTTTTGCTCGGCATCTACAAAAAGGCGCTGCCGGCGCTGCCGATCTCGATTTTGCTCGCTGTGATGGTGTACTTTTGGGTCCACACGGTCTTCATCGACTTTGCGAACAGCGCACTGGATGTCGGCATCTCGCTGTAAATGCGCCTACCCGACAAGCAAGCGCGGTAAGCAAAGCGAGTAGGTTCGCTCTCGCTCTCTCTCTCTCTCTCCTCTCACGGATTAATAGCAAGCAGCGTTTGTCTCGACTGCGCAGGCACGAATCGTGTTCGTTAGTGCGTGGCATGTGTGCCACTAAACGGACGGACGACCTAGAGGTAGTTGCCATCCAGAATGGACTGGCGAATGAACGCAGTCAAGAAGCTGAAGCCGAGCGCATGGAGCGCCTCGAGCTCGATCTTCCATGGGAACGACGAGTCGGTCCAGGTCGAGATCTCGTCGAGGTAGCTCTGGTTTGCCTGGATCCACCAACAGCCAAATGTGATCAGCGAGCCCCTCGACTCGATGCGAGACAGAATGGCGCACACTCACTCTCACTCTCGACAGACAGCTGCCGCACCTGCACGAATGGCGACCGCATCAGCGCATTGCCTGCCGAGATGTCTTTTTGCGTGAGCGGCTTGAATGCGTTGCTGGGCAGACCGAGCGCTGGGATCTGTGACGGGCGGAGTCCGAGCCATTTCACATCCGCAGCTAGCGAGACACATTCACACACATAGCACCGTTAGCACGGCGTCGCGTCGACACAAGTCGCCAAAGGATGAGCTGTAGCGCGTCGTACTACAAGACTGCGTCTCCAACGGCATCCTCGCCGACCCGAGCTTGTACGTCATCTGCGCGACAAGCAAGTGTGAGGACCTGTCTGGTCGTGTTGCTGGAGTCTCGCATTCGAGCAATGGAAGCTGACAGCGTTGACCATCGCAGTCGCGTTGGATCGCACCATGATCGATGCGCCGAACGGGTTGCAGTCACACAGACCGATCACTGGGAGGCCAAGAGCTCGACTCAAGAAGCTCACGAAGGCCCTGACCAATGAGCGCCATCGCAATACGCGCGGGCAATCGTCAGTACGAATGGAAACAGCAAGTAGCAGACGACATCGACGTGTCATGCGCACCGCGTTGCGAGGTCCGGAAAGCCCTTGCCAGTCACGAGGATGCTCGGCAGTGCGTCAAAGAATCGGTCCTCTCTGGACGGAGCACAGAGCGTTACACCATCAGCAACTTGCGGTTTCGAAGCGCCGTGGCCAGCAGTGAACGCGTGTACCTCAGTCGACCAAAGATGCCTGCGCCACATATCGTCATCGAGCGCTTACTTGGTCAGTCAAGACGAACAAGACCACGTCAGTCGACGACAGCAGCTCGTGGACGAACACGCACCGTCTTTTTCGACAATCAGAATGAACTGCGCGTCGCTGATGCTGCATCCGCGTCCTCAGATCGTACGTCAGTGAACGAGACAGCAAGTGCGCGATGCCATCCATGCTACTGCGCTCGTACAGCTCGTGTGGCTCGAGTTCGAGCAGCTGCTGCGTGATCGGTTGCTCCTCGCCAGTTCCGCAGTGCGTCCACTCGCCGCGTTTCTTGAGCACCGTCACGGTGTGAGTCGATGACGACCCAGCAACAACGTGCAACACGTACTCACGTACACACACACGCACTTGCACGCTGATGCGGCCAGCAAAGCTGCCTTTCGTCGCGCCGACAATGTTGAGACACGTACGAGGCACACCGAGGATGCTTCCTGCGTCTGCAACACATGATTGACGAGTCAGACGGCGTCATCAACAACGAGCCAGAAGTCGAAGTAGCTACACGTCAGAACGGCGTTGCAACTGACCGAGGATGGCTTCGTCCGCTTCGTGTTGCGCCTTGAAGAACGGATGCAAGTAGTAGATCTCGCGCTGCAGATCGAGTAATCAACCGAGCGAGTGAGTAGCGAGCGAAACGACGAGTGCAGACGCGTGCAGCTGCATCACACGACACGCATGTCCACACACGTACCTGCGAGACGGTCTTTTGCTCACTCAGCAGTGCGTACGCAGTCTGGAGCACAATCCAGACTGCCGTGTACTTACGTGCGCCATTGCGGCTCTGGTCGTTGTAAAGCGCTCGATGTGAGCAAACTGCATCGAGCGAGAGAATGGGAGAGCGACACCGTCGACCACGCTTATCGCACCAGTCGGATCAGTCGCTTGGCGTTGCCGTGGAGTAGTCGCTGCTGCTCGGGATCGAACGCCAGTGCTGCTGCATCTCGTCTCAGCTGTAAGCCACCGTCCATGTGCACCACATGAGCGATGCAAGATAGCTCTTTGTCGAAGGCACACATCAGCGCACATGCTACGCACCGCTTCCATGTCCATGAGTGCGCCGCTCTGACACGCATGTCCCGTACACGTCAGTCGCGATGCAGACAAGAACGACAGCACCAGCTCTCGCGACGTACCGAGAGGCTGTGCAGGAACTGCGCTGCGAGCGCTTCGATCCGCCGCATCACCTAACGAGCGATGGCACACAAGTCGTCAACGTGCTGGCGCTCGAGTCTAGCGACAGCGCTACACACCTCCTCGCGCGGGATCCCTGCTCTGCCGCGTACAGCTGCTGTCCATGCAGTACGTCTTGCCGTAGACTCCATCGCAGCTTCAGTCGAGCCAGGCAGACAATCGAAGCGTGTCGAGTCCGAGAGTGCGCGCAGAGTGCGGAATTCGAAATGCAGCAACTTCAACTCACACCGCAGTCGCCGTCCGCACTATTCGTCGGCCGCACAAACTATCCATTCAGCGACTGCACTACGTGGTTACTAACACTCAGCCGAGCGAACGAGCGCAGCTGGCACTAGCCAATGCGGTTCGCGCTGAACGAGTTGCTCTCACTGCGCGGCATGTTGAGGCGCGAGCGCAAAAAGCACGTGCGGCCAAACCAAAACGTAAACGACTTGCACTGCGGGTGTGCGCAGCAAAGCGCCTCGCACTCGTCCACGCTGCGCACGTCTTTTCTCATGATGTCGAACTCGTCGCCGCCACTGTCCATCCAGCTGCGCGCAAAATGCTGGAAGAAGCACTGCTTGCCATCACCGCTTGCCACGTTGGGCTCAGCGGCCTGCTCGCGCGCCGTCGGCGCGTACAAACTCTCGACTGTGATCGGCGCCATGTACGGCGCAAAACTATCGGAGGCACCGACCGCGAGACAGAACGGACCCGTGAGCGAGTTGCACACGCTGTCGTGCTCACTGCCTCTGCTGGTTGCTGTAGCGGTCGTCGTGGTCGAAGATGCGTCGACAGATACCGCCACGAAAGCTGCGTTACCGCTCGACGCTGCACTTGTTGCCACCACCGCACCAGCCATTAGCATTACTGCAGCCAGAGCTGCTGCCGCCGAGAGCGGTTGCCACGACGTACGCTGTCGCGAGGAGCTGCGTGGCATGCTGCAATGTGGCATTTTGCACGAGTTTGATGAATTACAAATCGATGACTGAGATATCGTAACATTAATGTATCGACGCTGTTGTTCTACCAAACCTTCGATGCGATTCAGCACGATCACAAACTAGACAAATAGTGTCAATCATTGTGTCAATTTGCTCTGCACTTCTTGCCATTGATGCACACTACCGCTGCTGACAAGCCGCTGTTCACTCACAAACACAGCAAGATCTCGTAGCAAGGTGCACAGCACGCAACAGTCGACGAGTACACAATAGCTGCTCGTCGTCGTATCCGTGATGGTGAAGAAGCGCAAGACAAGTGGCGACTTTGGCTTCTAGTAAATGACGCGACGTTGTAAGGACTTGCTCTGGCGACAAGAGCATAGCTCAGAAGCATGAGCTGAAGCAGCACTCGAGCTTCACATCGTCAGCGTATCAGGCTGCAACATTGGACTGCATGAGTCTGTAGAGTGACGCTTTTGTTAGCTTTATCATTCGATCATTTACAATGATGTATTTGTCGCATCGCTAATTGCATTTGCTGCACACCTAACATATAGACGCATTTGTTGCCATATTTAGTCAACCTTTTGGTTGCACCACTTGAAATAGCCACGTTTATGTGTGGCATTATTTGGCATTATGGTTGGCGTTGTGAATCTACATTGCTAGACACCAGAATCAGTACATTGATGTTATCCCGATTTTTGGCAATCGACCTGGACATTGCTCTTTTGTAGGCATAAATATACATACAATTGCAATTTTCCTATTTCCCGTACGTAATACACCAAGAGACGCGTGCTAGACAGCAATACGGACACACTACACACGCTGCGTCTACAGTTCACTCGAGACGATGTCGATCGTCTACGCGCTCGTTGCGCGGCAGCAGAGCGTACTATGCGAGCACACGGACAAGAGCGGCAATTTCCCGACTGTCACGCGCGTCGTGCTCAAGCAGATCGCGGAGCAGAGCGACGACAGCGCAGGCGGCGAGAGCAGGAGCGTGTTCCCGTACAACGAGTACAATTTCTTCTTCCTGCACGACGACGGCATCACGTACATGTGCATGGCAGAGGAGCACGTGCAGACGAACGTCGCGTTCATGATGCTTGCAGAGCTCAAGGCAGCGTTCATCGAGCACTACGGCGATCGTGGCAAGACTGCAATCGCATTTGGCATGATGCCGTTCGCGCCGATCATTGATGATCTGATGAAGAAGTACGACAACTTCAAGATCGAGACGCCACTCACGCAGGTGCTTGCTGCTGCAGTGACGATGGAGTCGGTTGCAGCAGCCACAGGATAGAGTGCACGATACAGTTTTTGACTGACAGATGCGTTGTCACGGATGCCATTGAGTAGGTGCGGCAAAAGATGGAGCGCGTCAAGATGATCATGATCGAGAACGTCAATCAGGTCGGTGCTGTTGCTACTCGATCTCGATCTGCGAACACGAGTGCGCATATGCGATAGATGGATCGATGGACAGCACTGATGCACGATGCGCTGTTGCTATCGCACCATCATCCACCGACAAACAGCTCATGGATCGCGGCAACATGATCGACTTGCTCGTCATGCGCACGACGAATCTGCAGCAGAACGCGCTCAAGTACGAAAAGACCGCAAAGAAGGTCAAGAATGTATACTGGTGGAAGAACGCCAAGTACTGGGTCCTCCTCGGTCTCGGGACGTGCTTACTTGCAGCCGTCGTGTCGTTCATGGTCTGCGGTATCGACTTTTCGTCCTGCGTCGCGCGCGTCGGCGACAGCGCGAGTGGTGAGCTCGACAAGCTCGGCCACTGGTCCAAGACGAACGCCGACAAAGCAACTGCCAAGGTCGCAGGCGGCATCGCCGGCAGCAGTTGATACACCATACATGTAGCAACGAGTCGCGACGGCACGCGCGCCAAAGTCATATACATAGCGAGCGACAGACAGTCATATCATCCACTGCAAGTCAAGGTGCGGTCATATCAAGACGACATGCTGCTGCTGTATTCTGTTGCTTGCGTGTGATAGAGAGAGCGTATGACGCACAGAGGTGCCAACGAATACATCGGTGCATTCAGCCTCAGCAAGTCGCTTCGAGCCTCGTAGCACAGCTGACCCACGCGTTGCCTACATGTCACCCGACGAGTCATTCGTAGCGTCGGCAGTCGCGAGCAGCGCATCGGTCTCCTGGTGCGTGAGCTGACGGTGCACGATCTTGCCAGTCGCAGCGTCGCGCGTCACGGTCGTGAACTCGAGCTTCTCCGAGCTCGGCACGGTCGTGTCCATCGTCTTGCCCATGACCTTGACCGCAAACTTGAGCGCGTCGTCGACCGTCATCGCCTCGTCGTACTCGTTCTTGAGCAAGCTCTTCGCTGCGCCGTTGTTCGCGCCGATCGCCGTCGCTTTCCAGCCGCCGTAGTTCCCACTCGGGTCGCTGTGGTACAGCTGAAAGCCGTGGTGGCGATCCCACCCAGCGTACAGAAACGACACACCGAACGGCCGCTGACCGCCAAACTGCGTGTACGCCTGCTTGTAGTTGCAAATCGTCTGCACGAGCTGCTCGCACGGGTTCTTCTCTTGGTACGCGAGCTCGTAGCGCTGTGCCGCAAGGCGCGCGTAGTTCACGAGGATGTTGGCGTCCGCCGTCAGACCTGTAAGTCACGTGCACACACGCAGAGTGTGCGATGCAGACGACGTGAGTATGGTGTCGACGGTACAATAACAGCTACAGTGACGCTTGCAAGTCCGTACCCGCGACAGCGCAGATCAGGTGGTCGTCGAGCTTGATCGTCTTCTCGCTCGTCTTGCTTGGCGTCAGCAGCTTCGAGATCGTCTTCTTCTCAGCTGTTGAGCCATGGCACACAAGAGTATCGCGCGTAGGCGTCAGCGCAGCCGTGGCAAGCAAGATCTCTTCGTTCTGCTCTTCTCGACGCCATCGCACGACAACCGACGCATTCGCAACAGGACGCGTATGCGCACGTATCTCATAGCGAGCACTAGTGAGACGTACCAGCAATGACGATACCGTCCTTTGCGAGGATACCGACTGCCGAGCCGGCGTTGTTGATCGCCTCCATGGCATACTCGACCTGGAAGAGTCTCCCTGCGTGCGAGTAAAGAGCAGGCTCGTTAGCACAGGAAGACAGCCGCACACAGATACCACTTGTATGCACACACCTTCCGGGGAGAACGTGGTCGTGCGGCCGTCGTATCTGCGGGACATGCTGGCGGCGCGTCAATCTGCTGCTGCTGCTGTTCCTCGCAATCTTTTGCTTTCGACTTGGATCGAACAAAGCAAATGAAGCGAAGGGGGAATCTGAAAACCGCATCTTCCAAGTGGACCACATCGAAGCAAGTGTGCCACACCGTATTCACCCAAACACTGTCAAATGTGGCCATGTCGCTTGAACCAACAATGGTGCGTCCAAGTAACGTGTGAGTCTCCCATGCACACGTAGCATCTTACGTGAGACGATCGCAATGGCCCAGAGATTGAGAGCACAAAACGATCGATCGACAGCAGTCTGGCACAGAGAGCGTATCTTGTTGCGCAACAGATGAGCACGCGACCTATGATGCAAGTGTGTCCTTGCAATCGGATTCGCTAGTGCGTCCGTGCCTCCTCAGGCATCGAGACGCAAGAGCGAACCGGCCGAAACAACAGCGACAGCAGCGCACATCCTTGCGCACACGCACGCACGCACAGACACGCGGCTGAACCTACGCGACCACAACACGTGGGTCGTCACAACTAATCCGAGTCCGAGTCGAGGTCGAGCGCCGAGAACGCGTTCACGTTCATCACAGGTGCTGGTGCAGCGATCTTGACCTGCTCGCACACATCCACAAGGCCACACAGTCAGCATCCACGCAACCCGAAAAACACACACGCGTAACCAAGTAGCGACGCACCTTGACAGGCTCGACGCGCTTTGCACGCGGCTCCGACGACTTGCGCGTCGTTACTGGCGCAGCAGCAGTCAGCTCTGGCTCCTTGGCGCTCGCAGAGCCCTCGTGCGCGCCACGGCCGCCTCGGCCTCCGT
>JAASGP010000239.1:0-27283 GCA_023334275.1 Globisporangium carolinianum | reverse complement strand
GCTCGACGAGCTGCACCGCAACGGCATCACGCCGATCCTGACGCTCTACCACTGGGACTTGCCGTCCGAGTTGCACACGGAGCTCACGCCACGCGGCTGGCTCAACGGTGCCATGATCGACCACTTTGTGGCGTACGCAGACTTGGTGTTCCGCGAGTACGGCGCCAAGGTCGACTTCTGGTCGACGTTCAATGAGCCCTGGACGTTCGTCACACAGGGCTATGGCAACGGCATGGCGGCGCCAGGGCTCAAGCACTCGAAGACGAACGCATACATTGCAGCGCACAACGTGCTGCTCGCGCACGCCGCGTCGGTGCAGCGCTTCCGCGCGCTCCAGACGAGCGGTGAGATTCACAGCGCGGCGCGCGTCGGCATTGTGCTCAACGCCGACTTCTCGTTCCCACTCAACGCGAGTGACCCGATGGACGTCGCGGCCGCGGCGCGCAAGATGCACTTTGGACTCGGCTGGTTCCTCACGCCGCTCGTATCGGGCAAGTACCCCGATGTGATGCGCGAGCGCGCGGGATCGAACCTGCCCGAGTTCACGGAAGCCGAGGCCGCGCTCGTCAAGGGCTCGTATGACCTCTTCATGCTCAACCACTACTCGTCCAAGGTCGTCGTGGACTGCAAGTCGCCGCGCTCCAAGGTCAAGTGCCGCAAGCAGTCGTCGGGCTGGGAGCGCGACTTGGGCATCGACGAGACGCGACCGCCGCCTGGTGCGCGGCTCTCGAGCACGAACGACCTCGGGCAGCACAACTGCAACTGGTTTACTGGCTACCCCAAGGGCTACCTCGAGACGATCAAGTGGATGCACGCACAGGACACTAAAGCCGACATCCTATTGACGGAGAATGGCTGGTGCGGCAACGCTACGATCGATAACCAGGACCAGCTCTGGTACTTCCAGACGTACATTGGCGAAGTACACCGCGCGATCAGCGAGTTCAAGATCCCGATCATTGGGTACGCGGCGTGGTCGTTCGTGGACAACTACGAGTGGGGATCGTTCAAGCCGCGTTTTGGGCTGTACTACGTCAACTTTACGTCTGACACGGGCTCGAAGGACGGGTACACGCCCAAGGCGACCGACCTCGCGCGCATCCCGCGCACGGCTGCCAAGTGGTACGCGCAGGTGGCAAAGACCAAGTGCCTCGACTTTGCAAAGGGCAGTGACTCTGCGAGTGTCGAAGCTGTGACACCAACGAGTGGTGCAGATGTAGCGACGACGCCCGAGGCACTGCAGCTCAGTTCGCGTGCGCGCGACTCGCAGGTGCTCGTGGGGTTCTTGTCTTGCATCGTGTTGGCAGCGCCAGCGCTCGTGTGGCTCTTGAAGCACCGTCGGCACTTTGGAACGCGCCGCGCGCTGCCTGCTGTGACCGAGGCGACGCCGCTCATGCGCAGCGATTAAGTGTGCAGTGATGCGCAAAGTTGTCACGAGGGATGCTCGTTCGCGCGTATGTCTCACTGGGATTGAGACGGAGGAACGTCCAGTAGCGAGTGTGTGGAATGGCAGGGCAACACCTAGCGCATGCATGACGTGAACCACTGAGGCAATACTGCTTTTTCATATGTTCACCGGCATTTCAGCATCGATATGGTCGTTGTCGTCGTTGTGTCTGTTACCGATCGCAACGTCTACGCAGCTGCTCCTCATACCAGCACGCAACTGGTTGTTGCGCGATGAAGATCCAGTTGATTCACCTGTGATTCGTGGTATATCAGGTCGCCTCTTCCGCGCATTGCGCACTTGCAGAATGACGCAATCCTCTCGAACGTGATAGTGGATTTTGCGTTTCATGGCAACTGCACCCACTCGCTCGCCACACTCGCACTTGCTGAGTCACAAACAGCAGTCGACAAGCAAAGGCAGCATTTGGCCATTTGCCACTCGACGCTCCTCCGCTCACGTGCACGACTGCCCGCCTTCTCTCTCTCTCTCTACTCGCACCTGTTTCCGCATGAAGACACTGCAGGTGCTCGCTGCAGCGAGTGCTGCGTTTGCGTTGCTGCATGCGACTGATGCAGCAGCGCCGACGGTCCCGAAGGACGTGCCGCTCAACGGCTGGTACAAGTGCAGCTCGAGCACGCTGTACGGCACCCCCAAGGCGACGCACAGCGACGACTACTACCTCGAGACAAAGAGCCACGCGCGGCACCACAAAGTGCACGGCGCAGCAGCTGTACCGCGTCACACCACGCGCGAGCTCCGCGCGCCAGGCGTGCTCGTGGGCGAGCAGCGGCGCTCGACACTGCCGTTCCTGCAAAAGCAGAACTCGCTCGAGTGGATCGCGCGTGAGCAGCGCGCGTTCCAAGCGAACCAACCGACAGCTGCAGCCGATGCGACCGATGGCGCTACAAAGGCAGCTAATCCGCATGCACGCAGCAAGTCGACGCAGTCGGTGACCGAGCGCTCGGCGCTGTTCCAGCCGCAGTACGAGTGCGCGACGTTCCGCGTGCCGCTGTGCTACGAAGGCATCTGCAGCAGCAGCCGCACGATCGAGGTGTTTGTCAAGCGTGTTGCTGCCAAGCCGCGCAGTGCCGACGCCAACTCAAAGAAGAAGCCAAAGGCGCTGTGGGTGCTCCAGGGCGGCCCTGGCGCGTCGTCGACTGCAATGGAAGATCTCATGCGCGAGCTCTACACCGAGCTCGACGGCACCGTGAGCGTCTACACGATGGATCACCGCGGCACGGCGCGCAGCCATCGCCTCGTGTGTGACGCGGCGCAGGCCGGCACGACCGGCAGTCCGAGCGGCACGTCGATTGGCATTGACGAAGTGCCGGCGTGCATCCAGGACGTGCGGTTCCAGATCGACAACCAGACCGCCGCGTTCTCAGTCACGTCGGCGGCAATGGACCTCCGGAGCGTCATTGAGCGCCACCAGGCCGACGACGACGTCTATGTCTACGGTCTCAGCTACGGCACGTACCTCGTCGAGCGGCTCATGCACATTGCTCCGTCGAATATCCGCGGCTTCTCGGTCGACGGCATCGTCTCGGAGCACGGCAGCGACGCGAAGGCCCGCGCGACGTACTCGAACTGGGACCGCGACGTTGGCGTCGTCGCCGATCGGTTCCTCGCTCATTGTCTCAAGGAACCATTCTGCCGGAGCAAGTTCCCTGGCGTGACGGACCTCAGTGCGTTCACGCGGTCGCTGTACGCGCGTCTCGACGCTGCCGCCAAGGACGCCCCAGGCTCGAACGCGTGTGCCGATGCGCTCGCGCAGTCCGGGACGCAGCCGTCCTACTTTCTCCGCACGACGTTTGGCGACTACCTCACGTCCGACGAGTGGCGCACTGCGATCCCTGCGATTTTGTATAGAGCAGCACGGTGTTCGCACTCGGACGCAGCAGCGCTCAGTGTGCTCGCGGCGCCCGTGTCGGACATGCCAGAGGACGCGACCGAAGACCTCGACAACCTGCTCTACACGTCCGAGATGCTCTACAACGTCATTGTGTTTAGCGAGATGTGGGAGACGCCGAGTCCGAGCAAAGCGACGCTGGTGCAGTGGTACGAGAACGCGACGATGGCGTCCGACAACTACTACGTGCTGCCGTACTACTGTCTGTTCACGGGCAGCACGGATGCCGCGTGCCAAGAGCTCAAGCACTTGCCGAAGAGCCTCCCGTTTGCGTACAAGCACGATCAGTACTGGAACAAACCAGCGACACTGCCGCCCAACACGACAGCGTTACTGCTCGTTGGCGGTCTCGACGTCCAGACGCGCCGCGCGTACGGCGTGCAAGAGTACAAGGAGATCGTCGGCGAGCGCATGCTCGTGGACTTTGAGTACGCGACGCACTGCACGACGTTCACGACGCCGACCAAGTCGGGCCGCGGCTCGTGCGGCATGCTCGTGCTCGCGTCGTTTGTGCGCGAGGACGGCGTGCTCGCGCGCGTCGACACGAGTTGCGTCGCGGACACGTACGCACTCAAGTTCCGCGACTCGATGAGCAAGGCGTTCGATGTGTTTGGCACGCGGTCGCTGTACGATTGATAGACAAGCTGAGCAGGTCCGCTGCACAGGCAAATGGTGCTGTTTGTCTTGTCGTGTACCCTGCGATCGTTGCGCAGACGCCATTGGTATTGGCGAATATACTTCGAGAGCTGAATGCATCGATACGATACTGAATGGACAACATTCTGACTCAAGATGGCCACATCGAGAGACTCGCAGCGTGTCAGTTGTTCGACGATAGCAACATCAGCGACACTCATCGTTTGCTCTTCAGAATGTTGCAGCTTTTCTACTGTGCAATGCTGACAAAGGCATTCCTTCATTATACCATCGTGATCAAGAACGTTGACGCACTCATCCGGTAGTAGGTTTTGAACTTGGGCGGATGCCATTCTCGAGGTTGTTAGGCATGTGTTTTGTTGCGTGGTAAGGCAAAATATGTGTCGATCCAAAATAAAAGTGGCGAACAACTGGACTGCGAATAAGCAAGTAAGCATGGACGTGCCGTCATGGCACCCAGCGAACCAAGACGCCGACCTCACGCGGCGGCTCGCGATGGCGTCCGCGACCGTGCCGCGCACGGAGTTCAAGGTCATGCCGGGCTCGAGCGCGGACACGAGCACAGAGGCTGGGCGGCAGTTCATGAGCGAGCTCAATGGCGGCGCGCCGCCGAGTGGAGTCGAGGGCCGCGGCTTCTACGACTCGTCCGACAGGTAAAAGCGTGTGTGTGTGTATGAACCACAATGCTGCACCGTAGCACTCATGCTCATGTGCATGTGTGTGAATGCACGACAACCAGACTCTACCTGATGGAGCAAAAGAAGACGGCAGAGGCGCAGAAGAACAAGCGCAAAGTCGAGGAGGACGCACGTACGCAGCCCACGCGCGCTCATTGTCGTTCTCTACGGATGTCGCGGTCAGAGTATGTGTGGTCCATTCAACCAACAGCACTAACGTGCGCGCTTGCACTGACACAAACGCTGCGCAGTGCTGCAGAGCTTCCGCTCGACAGCGCTGAAGCTCCAGGCAGCGCAGAAGCCCGTGCTGCTGGTGCCTGATGTCGCGACTGCCGTGACCAAGCCCATGACAGCAGCGCCAGCCGTGCCTGCCGCTGGTGGAGAGAAGAAGGCGGCGCTGCTGACGTCAGCGGTCGTGACGATCAAGCCAAAGAAGCGCCGAGCACCCGACGCAGCGCCAGCCGTCACCACCAAGCGGTCGAAACCCAACAAGGCGAGCACACAGCAGCTGCAGCAGCAGCAGTCAACGGCAGACGCGCCAGCGAGTGACAGCATAAGTGCGTGCAAGCCGCCAACAACAGCAACAGTCACAACCGCAGCAGCGCCGCCAAAGCCAGCTGTGCCTGCACCTTTGGCGAACGCGCTGCTTCTGACGGGCTACTCGAGCAGCAGTGACGACGACAATGACGATGCGTGAGTGCAGCAGCACCGAGCTGCTTTGTGCGCAAACGACAGTCAGGACCCACACCGATGAACACAGCGCATCAGCGAACGAATGCAACTCCTCAACGAGCGCTACAGTATCATCACCATCTATTCAGCTTGCGTCGTAGCGCATGTTTCCCTCGCTTTCGTCACGCTCGCATCCTCGCTCAATCGCTGTCGTCGCCAAACGTGATCTTGGTCGCTTTCTTCGTTGCGTCGACGTTCTTTGCAAACGCGCCGTAGAGCTTGTGCTCCTTCTTCTTCACGTGCGTGCCAAACTTCAGGAGGTCGGCCGGCACGTCCTGCTCCGAGTCGCGCAAGAGGTTCACGAGCTCGCCGGCGCGCGGCTTGTCGTTCGCTGTGAAGAACGTATGCGCAATGCCCTTCTGGCCGCCACGACCCGTGCGGCCGATGCGATGGACGTAGTCCTCGATCGTGAGCGGGAACGAGTAGTTCAGCACGTACTCGACGCCCGGGATGTCAAGGCCGCGCGCCGCGACGTCGGTCGCAATGAGCAGCGGGATCGCACCCGACTTGAAGCGCTCGACCGCCTCGGTGCGCTGCGTCTGGTTCCGGTCGCCGTGGATCGCCGCGCACGTCCAGCCGCGCTGCGAGAGCATGCGCTCGACGCGGTCGGCCTCTTTCTTGTACAGCACGAACAACAGCACGCGGTTCGACCGCGAGCTGTGGTACTTTTGCAAGAGCGCGTGCACACGCGCGTCGCGAGCGCGGTCGTCGACGACTTCGACGAGCTGCGTCACGTTCTGGCTCGCCGCGAGGTCGTCCGAGCCGATCGTGACCTTGACCGGGTCGGTCAGGAACTCGTGCGCGAGCGTCTGGATCGACTGCGGCCACGTCGCGCTGAACATCGCAATCTGCCGTGCGGCGTGCGTCGCGCCAATGATGCGCCGAATGTCCTTCTCAAAGCCCTCGTCGAGCATGCGGTCGGCCTCGTCGAGCACGACAAACGTCACGTGCGAGAGGTCGCACGCGCGCTCCTCGAGCAGGTCTTTCAGACGCCCCGGTGTCGCGACGACGACGTGCACGCCGTCGCGCAGCGTCCGCTTCTGCGCGTGCTTGGGCACGCCGCCGTAGATGCACGTGCTGCGGAGGCCGCACGCTTTGCCGGCGGCTGTGATCACGTCCGAGCTCTGCATCGCGAGCTCGCGCGTCGGCGCGACAACGAGCATGCGCGGACCCGAGTGGCTGCTCGACAGCGCCGGTTGCGCTGCGATGTGGATGAGCCCGGGGATCGCAAACGCGAGCGTCTTGCCCGAACCGGTCTCGGCAATGCCAATGATGTCACGCCCGGATGCGAGGATCGGCCAGCACTGGCTCTGGATCGGCGTCGGTGTCGTAAAGCCCTTGGTCGTCGCGAGGAACTTGGCGTCGAACGTCACGTCGGCAAAGCGCCGGATCGGCCGGTACAGGCAGTTGTTCCCGCTGATCGTCATCGCGTGCTCGGTGTGGAACGCTGCGACCTCGTCGTTGGTCATCTGCGCGGTCGCTGGGCTCTCGGTGTAGAACGACTTCTTGAAGCTCCCATCCGACGGAGGTGGCTGCTGGTACGGACCGTTCGAGAAGTCGGTCGCCGGTGCGGACTCACCACTGCTCTTCTTCTTGTCCTTCTTGTCCTTCTTGCTCTTCTTCGGCTCGTCGACGACGTCTGTCTCCTCGCGCTCGCGCTTCTTCGCGTCCTTCTTTGACTTCTTCTTGTCGCTCTTGGCGGAAGAGGCTGGCGCCTCGGCCTCGACCTGCGGCTCCTCCTGGGCAGCGGCAGCAGCAGCAGCCTTGCGCTGCGCCTTCTTGGCCTTCTTCTCCTCCTTGCGCTGGCGCTTGGCGTCGGCGTCCGTCATTCTGCTATGTGTGTGTGTAGGATGTGCGAGCAAACAAGCGTGTCTGCGTGCGTGTATGCGTTGGAGGTGTCCTGGACGTCGAGGCAGAGCGCGAATGTCTCTTGCTGCTCCAAGCGTTGCGAGCGAGCAGCTTTTTGTGTGTTCGCGGTTGGTTGGTTGGCTGTGTTTCATGCTAATATCGCTCATTTGTTTTGTATAGTAGTATTGTTGGTGTATGGCAATATTGTCGAAATACGGTATCATTTTGGATGCGTCCATTTGCATACTGAGTTTGCCCACCAAGGTTTCCTCATTATCCATAAAGGCAAATACAGTGATGTTGTACTATGAATAGAACGAACAATTGAATATTATCGACATACAAAAAGGACCGTACGTGTTGTCCTTATAAGTATCGCCTAGCGTTTGTCTGGCTCCGTAATTCAGGAATCGCAATGGAATCTATACTTGACAGCAATGCACGGTACACAATAGACACATATGCAACAGTTAGCTTCTATTACAATAGCTCACACACCGAGAGAATCAAGTACAGAATGCGTCACTGTTATTCAAGCGTCATTGCACGTTGTGGCAGACGCCAGCAATATATTGATCGGCACAGTTTGAACTGCGAGTGTTCCCGCCCTCACGAGTGCCAAATGGCCACCAACAGAGCTGCTCAAGACCCGCGCCGACTGCACGACCCACACGCTGTCGCCCAAACCACGAACACAATGGACGCGGAGGGTGACGCGACGCCGAGCCCGCCACCGCGGCTCGAGACGCTCGCGATGCCCACTGCGCGCAAGGCCGAGTCGGTCGCGTCGCAGTTCCAGCGCGAGATCCTCGGCGAGCTCGCCGCAACGCCCCAGCCCCAGTCGCTGTCGTCACGCACCACCACCAGCGTGACGACTACTGCGGCAACAACAACGTCTACGCGTGACGACATTGAAATCAGCACACCCGAGACGTTCGCAGCACGACGCGGTGTCGTCCCGACCGACTCGGAGCGATTAGCGCACACACAAGGCGCCGAACAGCACGACGAGGAGGAGAAGGGCGGTGACAGCGATGGCGCCGGCGACCTCGACGGCTTTGCGCAGCGCCATACGCTTTCGCCGTCCAAGGCCGCGCTGCTAGTAGCATCCGCGATCGACAGCAACAGCAATGCGCTGGACGACAGCGCGATCTCACGGCGCGACACCGTATCACCGCAGGCGCTCAAGAGCCTTTTGCAGAGCATCTCGCTCGACGACGCGAGTCCGTCAACGCGGCGTGCGAGCCGTTCGCCTGCACAGCGCTTCGACGTCACGTCCGCATCGCCAGCAGCTGCAACGCCGAACCGGTTCCTCGCAGCACAATCGTCGTCGCCACCGCTATCGGCATCAGCATCTGCATCTGTAGCGCCACAGACGCCCGAGTCGATACGCAAGACGCGCGCAATGACGCGTGACGAGCGCACGCTGTCGCCGAGCGAGGCGCAGTCGATGACACTGAGCGACTTTGCGCCTGTGCAGCAGCCAACGACAACAGCGACAGTAGCAGTACTCGAG
The DNA here is from genome assembly GCA_023334275.1 of Globisporangium carolinianum. NCBI lineage: Eukaryota > Oomycota > Peronosporomycetes > Pythiales > Pythiaceae > Globisporangium > Globisporangium carolinianum. Next base: position 18,494 of record JAASGP010000239.1, on the reverse strand, counting down.
AGCAATAGCAATGGCGGCAGCAGCAGCACGGATTCTCTGCCAGACGACGATGATGACGATGCGGCTAGCGATCGCCGCACGACGCTCGAGCCGGTCGATGCTGCAGACTTTGTCTCAGCGCTGCGCGACGAGCTACACGACGACTCGAGTGTGGCTGCTAGCAACAGCATCGACAGCGGCAGCAGCAAGAGCCAGCGACGACAGACGCTCAGCGCGATCGAAGTGGTGGTAGCAGCAGACGCGTCACCTGCAATGCGCACGCGCAGCCGCCGCGCGACGGTCGACCCACGCGACATGCGCGCGACTGTCAGTGCGAATAAGCGGCCAACACGGCGAGAGACCGTCGACGCGCACGAACTGCACGCTCTTCAGTCCGAGCTGCGCGCAGCGCCGTCAACCGCTAGCAGCAGCAGCAGTGGCACTGATATGCACGTCGACACGAGTAGCGAGCACACAAACACGCGCAAGCGGTCAGCGGCAGATGCCGAGAGCGCGAACGACGACGCGCACGTGAGCCCAAAGGGCAATCGCACAAAGAAGACGCGCAGCAGCGAAAGTCCTGTTGCGAGTCCACCGCGCGACGCAGCTGTGTCGAATGCGTCGCGCCAGGCAGCAGGGCTTGCGCGACCGCAGAAGACACCGACGCCCGGCAAGTTGCCGCGCGGCAGTAGCATCGACAGCGCAGAACTGACGCCGCGGCCACGTGCGCGTGCGCTCGAGCGCCAGTCGCTGCTCGCCAAGTTCAGTTCGCCGCCGGCCGTAACGACGCGTAGCACCAAGACGCCGCTGCGCAGCATCCTGAGCGCCAAGAAACCGGCGGCTCCTGGAGCAACGGCGACAGCTGCGTCTGGCGCGACGGCGCTGTCGACGCCGACCAAGTCGGTGAACTTTGGGCCATCGCAAGGCGCCGAGTTCAACACTGGGTCGCCGTCAACGTCGATGACGCCCATGCCGGCCAAGGACGCGCGGCGGCTGTTCCCGCTCGACCGCGCATCGCTGTCGCCGCCATCGCTCCTTGAAGCCGATGCTGACGACGAGGACGACGCCGAGACGTCGCTGAACACGTCGCTGCTTGACGAAGCCGACGCGATCGACTCGGATGACGACACGATGGAGCTGCTCGTTGGTGCGCGCATGAGCCTCGTGCCCGACAACAGCGACGGCAGTAGCACTAATGACGCCGCCAAGTCACCGACCGACAAAGCGCGTCGGCGCTACAGTCTGCGCGGCGTGAGTCCGATGGTCAACCAAGCGAACGCGCGACGCTTGCGCCGCAGCAGCGTCGGCCACGCGCTGACGTCGTCTACGACAACGCGGGGGTCGCCCGTGTCGGCGCACAAACTGCGCAGCATTGGCCCTGGCGCGCTGACTACGACTGTTCCGTCGGCACCGCCAGCGGCTACGAAAGCAGTGACGTCCGTGTTCCTGAGCGACCCGAGCGAGGCCGAGAGCGCCGATGTGCCGACGCAGCTGCGCGAAGCGTACGCCGACTCGTCGGCGTCGTCGGACGCGAGTGACGACATGGAGATCACGGGCGACTTTAGCGCTTTCGTGCAGACGAGTGGGCTGCTGTCAGCGAGCGCGCAGAAAGCAAAGGCTGCGATGCCCGAATTCCGCTTCCGCGGCAGTCGCGCCAAGGACGCAGACGCAGACACGCACACAGAGATGGACATGAACGCGAACACACTGCAGGGCGATAGCGACACGCTCCAGGGCGACGGTGACACGGTCGAACTCGGGAGCCTCGGAGACCTCGTGGCCGAGTCGGCAGCGTACGACACGAGCAGCAATGGCAGTGCTGCCGCTGCTACTGGTAGCAGTAGTAGTGGTAGCAGCAGCAGCGACGCACTGTCAGCAGCAATCGGAGCGGCTGCTGTTAGGCGCTTTGGGTCGCGGCACTACAGTCAGTTAGACGAGCAGGACGTGACGCTCGACCCGATCCTCGAAGAGGAAGAGGACGCAGGCAACTCGTCGGCGCCGAGCATGATGAGTCTCGATGGCGCGAGTGACGACGACGACGACGAGAGCGACGACGCCGAGTACGACGAGCGCCGCAAGTCGCTTGTCGTGAACCTCTCGAGCAAGTTTGCGCGTGTCGGCTCCGCGTCGCCCAAGCCACTGTCGTCGTCCGAGCGCAGCAGTGGCGACGTGACGGCAGCCGAACTGAGCGCGCGCATCCAGTCGCCGCGGCGCAAGAGCGTCGCACCGCCGCTGGACGTGCCGCTCATCTCAATGGACGCGCTGCTCGCGACTGCCGGCGTCAATGAAGGCGCGACTGCGACAACCGAGTCTGCAGGCGACTGCTTTCGCAACCTGTACGCACCGAGCAACGACGCAGTCGACGCAACAGTGGACACAGTCAAGCGCGCAGCGATCGCGATCGCGTGCAAAGACGTCGTCAAGTGGCACGCTGACGAGGTCGCGTCCTGGGTCACAGGGGTCACGGACGCGCTCGCGCCGCTGCTGCACGAGCCGGCACCGGCGCTATTCAGCCCCGCTGTGCTTGACGCTGCAGACCGCGAGTCAGTGCGCGCGCTGCACACGCTTGAGACTGCACGCGTGCAGAGCGGGCTGTGTCAGTGGCGCAGCAAGATGGAGTCCGAGGTCGCGGCCAAGCTTGCGAGCGCTGCCGACGCGCTCGAGCGCGATGCGCACACGCTGCGGCAGCGCGTTGCAGACAGCGAGGCGACGCGCGCAGGCGAACTCGCTGCGCTCCAGGAGCTCATTGCGCGCGAGCAGCAGCTCGCCGAGATGGTCGATGCTATTGACGAGCAGCAGGCCGTGCAGAGCGAGTATGCTGCAAACGTCGATGCGCTCGAGACGCAGTGCGCGGCGCTCGCGCTTGAGGCGTCTGTGCTCTCGGACCAGCTGCGCGTGGCCGAGGCCGTGGCGAGCGAGGGCTCGGTCGTGTCACCCGAGGCTGCAGCCGAGCTCGAGCGCCAGGTGCTGCACGTTGAGGAGGTCTCAGCGATCCAGAGCAGCTTGAGCCTCTGGCGCGTTGCAGTCGCAACGGCGTCGCACCTCAAGCTCTCGGCGCGGCTCGACGACGTGCTGCTCACGATCGAGCTCCACGTCGACGTCGTGCTGAGCGACCTCACATCGAGTAGTAGCAGCAGCACGAGCAGCGGCGGCTTCTCGACTGATGTGGCTGCAAACGTGACGCTCAAGCGGCGGCGTCCGAGCACGCACGTCGCCGACACTGATATCGTGCGGCTCGTGCAGCAGAAGCTGTTCGACCCCGTGCAGCTCTCGCGGTTCATCCGCACCGCAACAAGTGCAGCGCAGCCGTCGGCGACAGCAGCAGCAGACCGTCCGCGGCGCATCCGCACGCTGCTGCACGAGCTCGAGCGGTACACAGCGCTGTCGTTCCGGTTCCTGCGCGAGCTGCGCGCGCTGTCGGCGCAGTACGCGGTCGAGTACATCCCCGACGGCGCGGTGCTCTGGGTCGAGTTCCTCAACTTTGCACCGGGCCGCGAGACCAAGTTCGTCGTTGGCTTTGCGCTGCTCGACGAGTTCCCGTTTGGCAACTTTGAGACGAGCGTCGACGTCGTGTACGGCCCGGTACGACCCTCGCCCTGTGTGACTGTATGAGTATGAATGAGCGTGTGAATGTGTGCGTGGGGTCTGACGCACCGATTGCTCTGTATGTCGCTGCGCAGGTGTCACCACATGCGATTCGTGCCGAGATTGACGCCGAGACAGCCAAGCAGCTCGACTACGAGTACATCTCGCGCATCTGCGAGCGCCTCCGGAACGCGTTCGTCGTGCGGTGACGCTGCGCTGTTGTTGTTGCTCCTATCTATTCGCAAGCACCTTGCGCATGACGCACGACGCACAAGGACAGCGCCGATGCGCACGCCACGAGGCTGCTGTACAAGTACAATCGCACTCCACCTCTCCATCTGATGCCTCCCCTGCCATGTCCTCGTGTTCGCATTACTTGCGTCTCGTACAGTCGGTTCGCTGCGTCCTCGCAGTTGCTTAGTCGTCCCAGTCGTCGTCGCTGTCCGAGGCAGCAGTAGCAGCAGTGGCGACAGAGCCGATATCCATACCCTTTGTGACTGCGTGCAGCGACGGCTGCGCCGCGAGCATCTGTAGCACACACACACGCGACACTGGTCAGTCCCTCTGCCGTGGCTCACAGTGCCATCCAGATAGACAGACGGCAACCGTACGTTGAGGCGCTCAAACTGCTCGTCCTTGGCGCGCTTCTCGGCGTCCTCGCGGCGAATCGTGGCTTGGAAGTCGAGCGTCTTGGGACGCATCGGCGCCGTCTCCTCTGGCCGCTGCGACAGCGGCACCATGTCTGCGCATACAGCACGCAATGTCCAGTCACAGCGTCAATGCGTACGGGTCAGTCCATGTCAACCACATCCCTCGCCGTATGTCATGGCCAGTCATCCACCAATTCGCTATCCGTACCACTCGGCTGCAGCGACTCGAAATCCGGCATCGCGTCTGCACCAGCGAACCACTCGGATGCAGTCAACGCAGCGCGACGCGATGGCACGAGCCCGTAGACGTCGTCCTGGAAGAACGCGCGCAGCTTCGATGTGCGCGGCAGCGTGAACGACACGCAGTCGACGGCGCTCGGCGTGAGCAGCAGCAGTCGGTCGACCTCGACGTTGCGCACGTTGCAGAGCGCCTTGGGCAGCAGCGTTGCGCCGCTGATCGGCTCCGTGCCAGCGTATGCGAACGGCAAATTCACGTGCGCAGTCGCAGCCGCCGGATCGAGCTCATAGCTCTGGACGTGGCGATCGCCGAGTCCGACGAGGAACAGCAGGCGCGAACTCGCATCGTAGAGTGGGTAGTGCACTGCGCTGCTCGCAGTCGTTTCGATCGTCACGGCGCGCGACACGGGCTCAATGAGGTTGCGCGCGTCCCAGAACGCGAGCTGCTTGTCGCCGCGCGCGCTCACGCCGAGCGTCACGAGCCGCGCAGCATCGATCCACGTCGCGAACTGCGGCTTGCTGCTGTCGTGGCCGCAGCCCATGGCCACGAGCACGTGCTCTTCTTGCCGCGGATCGAACACACGCACGATCTTGTCGCGACTCGCCGTCGCGAGCAGCGCGCCGTCGGGACTGAACGCCAGGTTCCACACCATGTCTTCGAGTTTACCAGCCAGCGCGACCTGCTGCTTGCCGTACTCGACGTCCCAGAGCCGCACCGACAAGTCCATCGCTGTAGAGACCAGGACGTGCGCCGCTGTTGGGTGAAACTGAACACTGCGCACGCCCTTGGTGTGGCCACGCAGCGTCTGCGTCGGCGTCAGCGCGTCGGTCGTCGCATCCCCGCTGCCTGCATCGTCGCGTACCGACCAGACGTGGATGACCGCGTCGCTCGCACCGGTCGCGAGCACATCGTCCTGGAACGGACTGAACGCCATGTCCGTGACCGCGGACTTGTGGCCGTTCAGCACTGTCGTCGTGCTCGAGGCGCGGCCGGATGCGCCGAGTGCATTCACCATCACGGGACCGCCTGCACCCGTGAGCGGTGCGGCCCAGAACCGCGCACTCGCTGCGAGGATCGGCGACGCGAGGGTCGATGACGCGACGGTGCGATCGCCAAAGTGAAACAGCTCGTTGCGCGTCGCTTGCTTCCCAGCGATATACTTGAACTGCTCCGTGGGTAGCACCGACCCGCACGACGCAGAACGTAGACCGTCAGTTGCGATCAGTCAAGTCCCACGTGGGCACTCGAGCAGCGACAAGCGGGGGTAGCGCACACATGCGTTCATTTTTCACTCTTTCTCGCATGCATACACATTCGCACACGCGTCCATACCTTGTGACCGTACTTGGAGCCGAGACGACGCGCCTTGTCCGACAGTCCGCTGTCTGCATTCGCCAGCTTCTGCGCATCACCATCGTCATCACCATCGACGGCAGCGGTGGCTGCGTCAACTGCTGGCGCGTACGGCACTGCGCTCTGCCACTGCGGCGGCTGGCTCGGCACTGCGGCTGCCGCTTTCCACGCTGGCTCAGTCGTCGTCGTCGTCGGCTTGGTTGGCGCTGGGGCGTTGGACCACGCAGTCGTCGACGCGTCCCAACCACTCGGAGCTGTCGGTGCGGACGAAGCCTGCACTGGCGCTGGAGTCGTTGCTGTCGCTGATGGAAGCGGCGTAGATGCGACTGGAGCGCTCCACGACGCCCCCCACGTTGCGAGTTTACTGTTTCCAGTCATCGTCGAAGTGGTTGCCGCAGCAGGAGCTGGCGCTTGCCACGCAGATGCGCCAAACACCGAGCGCGCACCGTTGTCGGACGCCTCTGCTTCTGCCACGCGTCTGGTGCTCACCGGGTCCACGCGCTCGAGCACGGGGTCGGCGTTGCGACCGCTCGCCCACTCGACGCTGCTCAGCGCAGCCGCAAACGCCTTCGTGTCGGGGAACAAGTCGCGCTGGAACGTGTGTGCCGCATCCTTGCGCGGCACCTCGAAGCTCAAAACGTCGCATACGCCGCCGCCGCTCGCGCTCAGGTTGAGCACGCGCGCAACCTCGCATTGTGCAACGTCGCACGCCTGCTTGGGCAGCAGCGCGGCTGCGAGCGTCATGTTGGCGAGCACGCTGTGGTCGAGCGGCTGCGCGCGGGTGGCGTCGACCTCGAACGTGCGTACGCTGCGGTCGCCCTTGCCGAGCACGTACAGTATGTCCACGTCGTCGTCGTAGAGCGGGAAAAGCTGTCCGATGCTCGCGTCCAAGCGCTGGCGATGCACGGGCGACGCGAGCTGCCGCGGATCCCAGAGCTTGAGCTCGCGCTCCTGCATGCGGTCGCTGCCGCATGTCACAAAGCGCGCGAGTCGGCCGCACCAGACGACGCTTGCTGCACGGCGGCCTGTATGCGCCTCGGTCTGCTGCGCGACACGGCTGCCGGCGCGCGGATCTACAAGCCGCACGTGCCGATCGAGGCTCGCCGTGAGCAGCACGCTGCCGTCGTAGCTCCACGCGAGTGCGCAGAGATTGTCGCTGAGCGCTACTGTGTCCGATGCACCATAGAGCTCAAACAACGGCTGCTGCGTCTCAATGTCGCTGACCTGGAGCTCACGGTGCGCGTAGTGCGCGACGACACCGCGCGCTGACGGGTGGAACTTGACGCCACCGACGCTCGCGCGCGTCGAGGACGTGAGCGTCACTTCAGGCTCGCGCAGGTCGGTGTCAAGCGCGCCACTTGTAGGCAACCGCCAGATCTGAGCATGCACAGGCGACGACAGAGGCGGTGAATGCCAGCGTCGCGTGTGTATGCACAGACGTAAGGAGATATAGGGAGTCGAGATGCTGTACCTTGACAGTCGCGTCAGCGCTTGCAGACGCCAGCAGGTCAGTGTCGAATGGCGCGAACTCAAGGCTGTTGACGCGCTGCTGGTGCGCTCGGATGAGCGGCGGCTGCAGTGACCAACGCGACACGAGCACGCACGCGGTCGACACGAGTCAACAAAACGATTCACAGACTGCGACTGACACGCAAGTTATCGTTGCTGACGCACTGTTGTTGGCGCGCCTTTGCCGGTCTCGCTCAGCTGCTTGATCTGGATTGCGCCACCGCCTGTGTGTGCAAGTCAAATTCGCGACGTCGTCACGCAACGAGCAGCCAAGCGATAAATAACGTAGCTTCGCGGTGGCGAGACGCACCGTCCATCTGATGTGCAAACGCAAACTTGTCGACCGTCGCGGCAAGTGCGCTGCCCTCGACGGCCGCAGTCGTGACCTGCAGTCCATCGTAGCTCTGCTCGCGTGGGAGCTGCTTGCACTCGATGTTGCGGAATTTGCTGTGCAGCAGGCAAGCACGGGCGTCACGTGTGCGCGTAAAAGAAACGATGAGTTATCGATACAGAGGTTGTCACTGCTACGCACGGACGCATGCGTGCTCGAACCTTGCTTGGAAGGCGAAGCGTGGCGCCATCGTGCTGTTGCTCGTCGTCACGCTCTCTCGTTCCGTGCGTGGAGATGGAGGAGGTCAACGTTGGGAGTTGAAGGCGAGGAGCAAGCTCGTTTTGGCAATATGCGAATCCCACTTTTCTGTTTTCTGCGTAATTGACAGCACATCTGGCTGTTCGCGTAATATATGCAAAACCGATTGACACGCATTGCATGCCTTTGTTGCATACGCACTTTATCGGATCGCGACAGTACATGGTCCAATTCACCTGAAGCTCGACTGCATGCATCTGGTGGTTCGAACGAGCGAGCAAGCGAGCAAGCGAACAAACGAGCAACGCAGCTGACGACGCGCGCACAGCACACCTCGATCACACATGCGGCGCGGCGTCTGGCGGTGCGCACACGCAACGCAGCGCGGCGTAGCACCCGCGCCGATAGCATCTACGCCTTCTTCACACACGCTGAGCGCAGCAGTCTCCCCATCACTAGCGCCACCGGTCGTCACGCTGCAAACGCGCTGGCTCAGCCGCGCAGCGCACTCCGCGTCGACGCATCGGTCAGCTGCTGCGCCCAGCACCAGGCATGGTGATGTCAGCTATAGTGACGATGTACATCGCAGCAGCAGCTCCATTGCGCGTCGCATCCGTCACCACGCGCAACCGCCAACGCCGCCTGGTGCAGCGACGAAGAAGACCCACAGACCCGGCCAGCAGCAGCAGCAGCAGCCGCAGAAGCAGCAACATCGACCGCGACCGCGCCTCCGCATCGCAGACCAGTCGGTCGCGGCACTTGTGTCGAAACGCACGTCGCCCAAGGACTTTCTCGCTGCATGCCGCACGCTCGCAGCAAAGGACTCGGTTGTTGTCCTCGCAGGCACCGACTTGGTCGCGTGGAACGTCGCGCTACAGCATCGACTCATCGTAGGCGACATCACTGGCGCGCGCACGCTGCTGGCACTCGTGGGCAGCTTTGACGCCGAGAACGCGAGCGTGCAGCTCTGGACTGACCTGCTCTTCACGGTCTTGCGGCAGCCGTCAGCGCTGAGCGATGGCAACGAAGTCAAGGCGCTGCTCGATGCGCTGCGCGACACGTGTGGCGCTGACTTTGTTGCCGACGTGCTCGTGTCGACCGTGAACGGCTGCGCGAACATCAAGATGTTTGACCAAGCGCAGTTCCTCGTGCTGTACCACCTCGAGCTCGACACTGCGGCTGCGCTGCCGCCGCGCATTGTCGGTACGCTCGTGTCGGCGATGGCGGCGAAGCGCCGTGATGCCGACGTCGTTGCGTTCACGGCTGACCTGTTCAGCCACCCGCAGTTCAAGCTCGCGGACTTCCAGCAGCAGGGCTTCCTCGCGCTCTTCCGCAGTTACACGCGACTGGGCGAGCCGCCGACGCGCGTCATGCCGCGCTTCCTGCAGTGGTTTGACGCAAACGCAGTGCGGCTGCTCGCGGACTCGCGCGATGCGTTCGTGGCGCAGCACTTTGAGCGCGTCTTTGGCGCTGCGATCCAGTGCTGCGTCGAGACTGGAAGCCCAAAGCTCGCACTGCGGTGCTACGACGCAATGACAAATTACAGTAGCGACGTTGAAGCCGACATTGAAGCCGAGACCGACTCATCAACAGTGACAGCGACGATGCAAACTGCTGCTGCAGTGCCCGTCGACGAGAACATCTACGTGAACGTGCTCAAGGCATGTGCAACGCTGGCCGATGCCGCGCTGTTCCGTGACGTGTACCGATCGATGGTGGCTGCAGGCGTGGCGCGCGGTCCTGGCTTTGGCTCGGCGATCCGGTTCTGCTCGACGACGCGCGACGCAGCGTTCCTGGACGAGGTGCTCGCAGACGCGTTTGCGGTCGAAGACGCGCTGCGCGGCGCGTGGCTGCTCGATGTAGCGCAGTACAACGACGCGCTCGGGTGCTTTGCCGCGTGCAAGCAGTTTGAGCGCGGCCAGGCGCTGTTTGCGCTCATGGCAGCGAACCCGTTCCTGGTGCCGGACCACGTCACGATGCTCGAGGTCGTGGAGAACCACCGCGAGGCGCCGTTCAGCGACGTGTTCAACGTCATGGAGCTGTTCCTCGAGTGGGACCTGCGCCCGACGCTCCAGGTGTTCACGTCGCTGCTTGCAACGTGTGCGCGGCGGCGGCTCGTAGGCGATGCGCTCGCGCTGCTCGAGGCCATGCGCGACCAGGGCATTGTGCCAGACGTCAAAGCGTTCACGGTCGTCGCGTTCGTGCTCGGCACGCACGCTGACGTCGCAGGTATCGTTGCGCTGCTTGCGTCCATGGCGCGCGATCATGTCGCGACGGACCAGCTCTTCTTTGACTACACGCTCAATGCGCTGTACGGCGCCAGTGGCATTGACGTTTGCTTCTCCCTCGTGCGCGAGCTGCGCGATGCGGACCTCGCAGTTCCCGAGGGGCTCTACAACGCGCTCGTGGACATCGGCACGCGCGCAGGGCTCGTCGAACGGACGCTCCACGTGGCGTACAACATGGAGTGCGACGGCTTCACGCTCTCGTCTGCGCGCATGCAGGCGCTCGTGGCGCGCTGTGGCTCGACGCCTGAGCTCGCTGAGCTGCTGCGCACGTTCGAGCTGCTGCACCAAGGCGCACAGACGGACGGAACGCCGCGGTTCGAGCGCGAGGTCTACGACGACCTCGTCGACGTGCTCGCGCGCTTTGCGAAGAAGGACGCGATCCCAAAGGTCAAGGCGCTCGCAGCTGCAGCTGGGCACGACATGCCGCAGTAGTGCAGTTGCGCGTGCTGAAGAGCGAGTTGGTATTGCAGATCGTACTTGTGGGGAGCGTCGGAAGTTGAAGGGAAAGATTGGACAGCGAAAGTGCAACGGACACATCAAGCAATACTTGAATGCGCACACACTCTCATTCCCTCTTTCTCGCCCATTTCACGATGACAGTAGCAGAACGACAGCATTTCGGTCGCCCATTTGCATGTTGCGTGGACATATGTGCGTCCCGCGACCTACAGCGACATCCGTGGCTGCTCGCTCGCAGCGTCGAGCAGACGCATGTCGCTGCGACGCACGCCGCTAGCGCTTCGCGGACGCCGAGAGTTGCCACCACCACCGCCGCCGCCAGTGCTGCTGCTGACTGAGTGCTTGCGTGCGCGGCTCAGTCTGCGCACCGCGTCGTCGAGCGCTGCACGCGAGCGCAGCAGCGTCACGCTCTCGAACTTTTCGTACTGCGCACGTTCGGCAGCACGCATACCGTCGGGTGCGACGTGGTACCGTGTCGTGAACGCCATGTCGTCCACGGCGTCGAGGATGCCGTCGACGCACGTGCGTGCGCGCAGCTGGTGGAACTGCGACGTCACAATGTGCACTGTCTCAATGTGCAGGTGGCGCAGCACGGGCACGAGCAGCACCATGTTGTCGACCACGCTCGGCTGGCGGTGATGCCGTAGCACACAAGAGTCATATGACATGGAAACGAGTGTTTTGAGCGCTTTGCTGGTCCACACACACGGCTACGCACAGCCAGACACAGACCCATACACGGAGACTCTGACGAAGCGAACGCACCGCGGAGCAGTCCATAATGATGTGGTGTGGTGAGATGCCGGCAGCGACAAGCGCGCAGCGGATCGCCTCACTCTCGCGTACGCTATCGGCGCCCGACTCGTCCGCCATGGGCACCTGCAGACCACACAAGCGCGCGTCAGAGTGCACTAGCGACAGCGAGTGCAGACAGCTAGATGCATAGACATGCTGGTAGATTGTGAGGTGCGGAGGCAGCAGCGGAACGTACTAGGTAGCAGTGTGAGCTCGCCTGCAGCTCGGCAAAGACCTTGGTGATGCTCCAGTACAGCGAGCTCGCACGCACGACGCGGTTTGCGACGCACGCGCTCACGTCGCCGCTGGCACGCAGCGGACCAGCGCCAAACACGAGGATTGCCTGGCAACCGTTTGAGAAGCTGTCTTCGGCGCCACCGCCACTGCAGCCGCCGGTGCTCGAGTCGCTGTCTTCGTCGATTGCGTCCAAGTTGGACACAACGGCCGGGTGACGCGGCTCCAGGTGCTGCGGTTGCACCCCGTCGAACGCGAGACCCTGTCGGAAGAGATCGAGCCCTGCGGCCGCAAAGAGCTTGGCGTCGCGGCCGCTCGTGCACTTCTTTGAGCCACGTAGCGAGTTCTGTGGTGTGACCGTGCCGAGTGCGGGTGGTGAGATCTGCGGCGGACGCGCCACGGACGCTGGTGCCGGTGCGAACTCATGGCCGCTGTTGCCGTGCACCGAAGTGAGCTGCAGCGCCGAGTGGTTCACGTCTCCGCGACGGTGACTACGAGCGCTTGGTCTGCTGCCATACGGCTGCGCCATGCTGCTGTGTGTCTGGCTCGTTGGAAGTGGGCGAGTCTATCGTGCGCTTCTGCAATATCGCGACGCTTCAAGATCTCCGACCTTTCAGCCAGCACAACAGACGTCGACAAGTCTCGATCACAAGACTTCAGCAGAACTACTGGACATGCGCCGTGACGACAGAGACGGCAGCGATGAACGCGGCAGCCTCGACGAGGTGGACCCGTTCTACATGGCGCTGCTGCGCCAGCGTCAACGGCGCTTCGCCGAGTGCATCGACATCTGCACCGAGATCCTCGCTGTGAACCCGTACGATCAGGTCAGTGCTGTACTACTTGTAAACGTGTCCGAGGTTGTCTCGATGTCTGTTGCCTGGCTGATCACCTGTGTGCTCGCACGCTCCTCCGTCCGTGCACGTGCAACGTAACAACCACGCACACAATGCTCCAGGCGGCATGGGTGACCAAGACGAAGGCGCTGACAGCGCAGAGTTACATCGACGACTCGGAGCTCGAGGAGGACGGCGCAGCGGACCTGCTCATGGACGACAACGTGATGGCGTCGATGCCACGACCAGGCACGTCGCTGAATCGACCAAACACCAAGGCGAGCACGAACGGCGACCCGAGCATGCGGCCCATGACGTCGACGGGCCGGCCACTGAGCGGCTTTGCGCGGCCCGGCACGAGTTCGCGACCCGGCACGGGCTCCATGTCGGTCGACCGCGCGCTGCAGGGCAACCGACCAGGCACATCCCGTCCGCCAACGACGCTCGGGCGGCAGGTGCGACTTGGCACGGCGTCGATGCAAGCGAGCGACACGGGCGTGTTCATCGACGTGAATCGACTCGACCTGAAGCGGTACGCCGCACGGCCTGCGATCGCGAAGGCGCTCGTGGACTACTTGCTGTACCACGAGCACAGCCCGCGCAAGGCGCTTGAGCTCGCAGCCGAGGCGACCGTGGCCGTGGACTACTCGGACTGGTGGTGGAAAGCGCGGTTGGGCAAGTGCTACTACCAGCTTGGGCTCTTTCGCGACGCCGAGAAGCAGTTCGAGTCGTCGCTGCGCAGCCAGGAGATGGTGCTCACGGTGCTCGAGCTCGGGAAAGTGTATCTGCGGCTCGACCAGCCCAACACGGCGCTTGCACGGTACGAGCGCGCGCGCGACAAGTTCCCAGGCGACGTGCACCTGCTCGTCGCGAGTGCGCGCGTGCACGACATGCTCAACGACGTGGAGCGCAGCGTCGAGGTGTACCGTGACGTGCTTGCGCTCGACGCGTCGAACGTCGAAGCCATTGCGTGCATTGCGTCGAACCTGTTCTACACAGACCACCCTGAGGTGGCGCTGCGGTACTACCGCCGCCTGCTCCAGATGGACGTCCACACGGCCGAGCTCTGGTGCAACGTCGGGCTCTGCTGCTTCTACGCGTCGCAGTACGACCTCACGCTCGCGTGCTTTGAGCGCGCGCTCGCCATGGCGTCGGACGACACGATGGCTGACATTTGGTACAATGTCGGGCAGGTCGCGATCGGCATTGGCGACCTCGGGCTCGCGTACCAAGCGTTCAAGATCGCGGTCTCGGTCGACAGCAACCACGCCGAGTCGTACAACAATCTCGGCGTGCTCGAGCTGCGCAAGGGCAATCTCGACCAGGCGCGCGCCAACTTCCAGCTCGCCGAGTCGCTCGCTGGCTTCATGTTTGAGCCGAGCTACAACCGCGGTGCGTGTGTGTATAGTGGCGTGGTCGTCACGCATGTGTGTGTGATGCTATGAGCGCATGACGCAATGAAGTAAGTTGGAGTGCTGAACACTACGTCATGTGTGTCATACCTGCTGGACATGCAGCGCTGCTGGCGTACAAGGTCGGCGACTTCCACGACTCGTACACCAAGGTGAACGCTGCGCTCGCGACGCACCCAGCGCACAGCGACTCGCTCGAGCTCAAGAAACAGCTCCAGCACTTCCTCACGCTCATGTAGGCACGTGGACAGATGACTGCAGTGACGACCACGAGACGACCAAGCGACGCAGATCACACTGTGCAACATACTCGTTCATTTGTACGTTCGTTCGTTCGTTCGGAAGTGGGTGGGTGAAGGGATCGTAGTAGCATGCAGAGAAAGAGAGAGAGAGAACGAGATGAAGCGCGAGAAGCGCGCGGTGCTCGAAAAGCCGATCGAGCTCGCAGCAACACGCACACACGCACGCACGCACGCAGCGACAAGCGACACGTGCGCATCGGCTGAGGATGTACTTGCACGCACTTACAAAAAGTAGTCGGGCGTGCGCTTCTTCTCGTTGAATGTGCTGTCGCGCGGCGCGGGGTCGAACTGGATGAACTTGCACGTGTCGTAGACCTTGTCGCCGTTGCGGTCGCACATGACCTCATCAATCTCCATGAGCGCAGCCTGGTTCCCGCAGCGGTAGCAGTAATTCGGCGCACTAAAGATCGTCACGACGCCGCGGTTGTGCGTCCACTGGTAGCCCTCCATCACGAGCTGGTGCGCGCGTGCGACGAACGTGAGGCCATTGCTGCGCTTGAACTGCTCCGTGATGTCCTGCCCAAACGTGTAGCCAGCGCCACGCGGCGAGATGCCCCAGCCGCAGCGGTCGTCCGGGTCCGACCACACGAGGTCGCACATCGGACCCTCGTGCGGCACTTCCTGCACGCGGTCGAGCGCGCGCGCGTGGTCGAGCGTGTCGATCGACGGCGAGAGGCCGCCGTGCATGCAGAACACGCGGTTCTCGATCAGCGCCGTCATCGGGAGCTGGTCAAACAGATCCGTGAAGTACTTCCACACGTTCGCATTGCCGTACTTGCGCAGGCACTCGTCGTAGAAGCCGTAGACCTGCGTGATCTGGCGCGACTCGTGGTTCCCGCGGAGGATCGTGATGCGCTCTGGGTGGCGCACCTTGAGCGCCACGAGCAGCGACACGCTCTCGAGCGAGTAGTATCCGCGGTCGACGTAGTCGCCCATGAACAGGTAGTTCGTGTCTGGGCATGCGCCGCCTATTCTAAACAGCTCGAGCAGGTCGTAGAACTGCCCGTGGATGTCGCCGCACACCGTCACGGGGCACCGCACGGGCTGCACGTTCGACTCGGCCGAGAGGATCTCCTTGCCCTTCTGGCACAGCTCGTAGATCTCCGTTTCCGTGAGGTTCTCGGCGCGACGCAGCCGATCGATCTGCGCGTCGAGCGCGCGCATCTCTCCGCGCGAGTCCATGGCTGCTGCGTACAAGCAAGTGCGCTCGCTTCTTGCTGCTGCTGCTTGCTTCCTCGCTTTGAGGGCTGTTGCTGGCGCGTGCTTGTGTGCGTCGAAGGCAAAAGGGGGGCGGAACGAGCGACAACAGCGACTGCGTACTGGGCAAGACAAGACACAACAATGCGCAGAACATGCTCGGAATGATGGCGATTCGAATAGTGTCATCTATTGACGCTGCAACGATTCTAACGACGCCAGCCGCAAGCTGTTCGCAAATCAGGAGTGATTCATCCAAATATCAACAGATTTGGGTACCATCAACAACATCACATCCGTTCATACATTTCGTGATGTGGTTCACATATGTATGATCACAGCGTTTTCGTGCCGAACTAGCAGTCGCCAAAGGTCGCAACGCGCACTCCACAAGCACACACACAACGCGCGCACGCTCGAATCTAAGCATTCGTACCGCGATGTCGAGCAGTCGGAAGGGCACCTACGCCCCCAAGCGCGAGCAAGACAGCTTCGAGGAGCTCTCGAGCAAGCTCACGGCGGACCTGCGCGCGCATGTGCGCTTCATGGCGGACTACCCTGTGCTCTCGGACGACTGGAACCAGATGGCTGAGCAGATCGGACGCATCGGCGACATCACCGAGATGGTAAATGTGTCGTGACTGCTGCTTCCGGTCCTCTTGTCGATTGCATACTCGCGTGTTGCATGTGCTCGACCAAGTGATGTCGCTTGTTGAGTTACCGCTCACGCGTGCGCGTCTGTGTGCGCGTATGCGAGCAGGAGCGGCAGCTACCAAAGCAGCAGGACGCAACGCTGTGGGAGTGCGAGGAGATCGCGTTGCGGTGCGTATTGCATCTTGTTGCGGCTGCTGCTGGTACTTGGTGCAGCAGTGCTCGTGCGAGGACGCTCACGCCAAAGTCTGCACGCATGACGGCATGTATATGCTCGCGCAGGTACCTCCTGGAAGACGGCAAGCTGAACCTGTGAGCTGCATCTCGAACCGCCCTGTACACTCTGTTGGTGCTCGCTGTTGTGGCATCAGCTGATAGTGAACAGCGAGGTAGCAAGATGGCGGTGCACTGCATTTCGCGACCCTCGAGCTCACGCGCGCATGTTCGTGCACAGGTGCCTGCGGAACCTCGTGGACTACAACGAGCATCTCAAGCGCATGCTCCAGCGAGGACCAATCAAAGTGCGTCGCGAGCAGCTGCGAAGTGTGCGCATTAGAGCCGCGCCGACGTGCTTGCGCTCACGCACGCGACCGCTTGCGCCACATAGGACTCGACGATGGAGCTGATGCAGAAGTTTGAGCGTGGCATGGGTTTGACGCTCAAGAATGCGTGGCTCCACGCCGAGGCGGTGCAGGTGCGCTGTCTCATAGTCATCTAGGATTGTACATATGCAGGCGGGAGTGTGAACGCCAGTGCCTCACATTTAGCACTATGCGTGTGTCTCTACAGACGACGGACATTCCGCTGCTGATCGAGTACATCCACAGCGTCTTCAGCTACTGCCTCGAGCACCCAGACGTGCGTCCGCCTTGTCACTCGCTGACACACGCAATGGCGTCCGAGACTGCGCTGACTGGAGCAGACGGTTCGACTGACGTATTGCTGCTGCATGAACGCTCGCTGTGTGTATGCACACAGTACCTCGCGTGCAAGAAGATGGACAACGGCCAGGAGGTCACGGCGCTCCACTTCCTACTCGGGTTGTGCAAGCAGCTCGACTCGATCGACGAGTCCAGGTGCGTAGACGGAAGCACTGGGTGCCATGAGACACAGATCGTTCTGTCGCGACGACGCGGCACTGAGACTTGGTCATCACGGCTACGACTGTTGGCGCTAGGATCATGCCGCTCGTGGTGGAGAAGCGCGTGTTTGCGCTGCTGGCGATGCACCTCAGCTCGAACATCCATCTCCTCAGTGTAAGTCCGAACAGTCAAGTACGTGCGCGGCTGTTGCGTGCGCTTCTGTTCCTGCCTGCTACTGCTACTGCTGTGCGCTAGTGCCTGCGACGTACTGCTGACACGGACAGAACGCTCACGGCTCTTGCGATACGTGTGGTTGACATTGACTAATAGTCGGCGGACCTCGCAGCTGGCGTCGAGGCGCTCGCTCTGCTGTGTGCGACCGAGGACTTTCAGTCCCACTCGGTGCGTCGACGCTCGTGCGGCTGTCACTGCGTGCGGCTTATCGTCATGTTCGAGGGTACTGACGGCAGTGCGCGTGTTCAGGACCGCTATGTGGACTCGCGCGAGACCGAGGCGGCGCTGCTCGCGCTCCGAGGTGCGTTGTTTGGTCTTCCCCGCGACTGCGTGCCCTCGCTTTGAGCTTGGACGCTGCGCATACGTTGCTGGTGCTCATAGCTTTGGCTGCCGACACGTGCGTCGAATTGATTGGTTGACTGGAGCAGACGAGTACCTGGACGAGGCAGCAGAGAACCCGGACGTGCGCAAGCGTCTGCGTCCGCTGCTCGACGTCATTCGCCGCATCAAGCACCACAAGTAGCAAGTCGGCCGCTCGCCTCGGAGGAGAGAAGGACAGCGTTGTCATTGCAGCTCGTAGCGTGAAGCGAGCGAGGACACCCGCATGAACAGAGAGACTGTACCATCCGAGTCGCGCACTCCATTGCTTCGCATTCACTGACGACGGGACTGGTCCTGTAGGTCCTATAGGTGTCCAGTCCAGTCGGCGGACAACGCACACATGCATTCACACTCACACTGACCAACCGCACTACTGCTGCACCAGTGGTGTGGACTCATCCGCAGTCGGCTGTCCGCTGCCGCGCTGGCGGCGCTTGACGAGCCACACTAGCGTCGGCAGCGCGATCATGAAGCTCACGACGAGCGCTACGATCGCAAATGTGCAACCCGATACACCAGCAACACCACTGAGCTGCTGCTGCTGCTGCTTGGCGTCACTGGCGTCGAGAGCGTCCGGACCGAGGCACTTGGTCTTCGCTACCTGCGCGTACCACGTGGCAGCAGGTCGCGGGATGCGCGCCAATGTGTCACGACTAGGCGTCACCTCGTCGTGCTGACCCGTCTGCGCTGTGAAGTTGACGTAGTACAGCCCAAATCGCG